>WBNM01032657.1:3104-17822 GCA_013399055.1 Ramphastos sulfuratus | reverse complement strand
AGAGCAATAAGGTCTCCCCTGAGCCTCCTCTTCTCCAGCCTGAACAACCCCAGCTTGCTTTAGCACAAAATCCTCCAGCTAGAGTTCTGTAATTACTAGAGAGCCCGTTCTAACAGACAACAGAAATTTGAAAAGATGTGATTTGTGGCTTTTGGCAACATAAACATGTAAAAACTGAGGCTGAAATTAATAAACAGTACTTTCCATACTGTGTTTGAATGGAAAGGGAGTTCAAACATCAGGTTTTGATTTATAAGCTTAAAGAGATATATTTTTTTAATCAAATGGATTACACTTCAATGAAATGTAATTGAAGATCTCTGCACTACAGAGGAAGCAGTGTTTGTCCCAAACACAAACGATCTTTGTCCTAGGGTATACTAGGAGATATTAGTATTGATGTCCCCATTACTCTGATTTTCTTTAAAATATTGATTCTAAAAGCACTTTCCACTGAGTTTTGAGAATGCCCTGCAAGTTTTGGGAGACTTGTTTGAAAGAGCAGCAACCTGCTCTCTGGTGTGCCACATAAGCTGCCCTGTGTCAAACAGAACAGGACAGGTCTCAGCCATCAGGACAGGTCTCAGCCATCTTTCTCAAACTCACTTTTGTTAAAAGAAACCTGCTAAAATAAAACATTCAGCTTAAACCATGGTGTAATAGCAAGTCTTTAAATTCCAATCTAAATCTATCCAGACCGATACTTGATTCAGTTTGGTGCCAACATTGTCTCTAGCTCAAGGAAGTATTTTTTTATACATTTGTAGTTCCTTCTTCTAGATGAATCTTCTGCACCTTAAAATTACTTTTCAGCCTACCTGGCTCAACAAATGGGCCTATTCATCAACTTACCCTCTGAAACGTTCCTAATTCTGAACATGGTTCAAACACCAGAAGAAATCTTTCTAAATAAACCTGCTCATAAATCTTGGTAGGTAAACATCTGTCATGCACCTAAGTAAACTGAAGGGAAAAGGAGATTCATGGCCAGTCAGTTACTTGCTTTACTCAATTTCTCTTCTCTGGTTCATCTTTCCAGTAGCCTTCAGCTTGGCAGAAACAGAAAGAACATTTGTAGCAGCCAGCCCTGACTGCATTTGGAAAGGCTTGCTAACACGACCTTTTTATGCCTTTTTATGTCCTGCATGAGGACACAGAACAAAGCCAAAAGGGAGATGGCTTTGAGACAGGACAAGTACTTCATCAAATACCACTAGGAGCAGGACATGTTCAATAACAAGGATATGCCAGGGAGAAGAATGCCCAAGACCAAATCTAGCAGTGATTGGAGCAACTAAAAGAACCAGTAAAGATGTTTAATCCTGTTACAGATCAGCAGCCAACCCTTCACAAAGACAGCTCAGAAAGAAGTTCAATTTCTACAGTCACTGTACTGTTGCAAAGGCTGCAGGTAGCAAAGCAACCATTACTGCCAGTGCTGGAGAGAAGCCACTGGACACATAAACCCATTCATTTCTCACATCTCTTCTTCAGGTAATTCTCACATGTACTTCTCTGTTTAAATCAACAGGATGCTTATGAATTGCTTCCTTGTGGCAAGACTGCAAGAGCTTATTATTATCATGTAACAGAAAAGAAGAAATAAAGGAGCACTAGGGAATTTCACAGGCCACCAGAAACATGCTGCTCCATCTTGGGGGCTTGCTTCCATTATACTGATAAATTATGTCTCTATTGCTTGTCAGCTACAGGATAAAATGAGGCATCTTTGTTAGCAACAATGTACTCTAATTGGAATTTTAAAAGAAATTACTTGCTTAAAAGCTCACTCAACACTATCAAGAATATGCATTACTTTGTGTTATAGAAGGGAAGGGAGTGTTTTAGTAGTAACAGCCTATTTTGTCTAAATTTATCTCTGTATCCTGACAGTATAATGTTGATTTAGCACTGAGCCTGTCAGTTATCTTAGAATGGTAATTCTGTCTTCCAGCTGGGGAATAAAGCTTTAATAAAAATATTTATGGAACATATGATTTTTCTTAACGATGCCCAAGTTGGGCAGACTCAACTTACAGTAGCTAAGCAAAATGCCACCCAAAACAATTACAATCAATTCTTTTCAATCTATCAGCAGTTAGACTTGAAGCATTAACGAGTGAAAAACTGGGAACACTTACAGCAAAGGCACTGAAATTAAAGCAGCGTGAGTAAAAAGATGTCCTGTTCACAAATCTGAAAGCACTGTGCTGCAACTGCTTGGACTATGAGTCTTTAATACCTTACACTGCTTCGGTCAGGTCTTTTTGACTCAAAGAGTCACTGCTTGACAATTCCAAGAATGTGACATTTGAAAGTGTGGTCAGGGGAAATAAAGTACAAGCAACAGACAAGGCACAGCAGAGAGGCCGTTCATCTTTCACTAATGAGCAGGTGGAGAAATCAGTGCAGAAGTACAACAGACAAAGGAAGAAGCAATTGAGCAAACAAAGAACATATGGTCCAGAGACACCATTGCACCATCTGCCTCCATTTGCAAAGGAAATGGCAGGGTAGGGAGTGAACATCTCTGCTGAGCAGCGGCTGGACAACTCCTCATCCCATGGGGAATGCTGCTCTCCAAACAAGACATTCTAGGCAGAACTATCCTGGACCTTTAAGAATAGCTCATGTTCCAGCTTTTGGCTGCTCAAATCTAAAGCCTTGCTATCTTGCTTCCATCCAAACTGCACGCCTTGCAAAACGTAGCTGCCAGTCCTAAATCAGCAATAACTCGCTGTGACAACTGAAGTAACCTTTGCAGCTGGCTGACAGTCAACAGATGTGGCTGTAAGATTNCTGGCTGAGCCTAGTCTGGGTGCTCTTTCATTGTGTGTGTGGGACACACACACAGGTAACTCCCAAACTATCACAAGTTTTTTCAGTTGTAATGACATGTTTAAAACATAAATGAAGATTTATATTTACCCAGGAAACAGCAAGGGGGAAAAAAAAAGAAGAGGTTGAAAGTACAGAGTGAATGCTGCTCTCCCAGGGCCAAGGCTATTTTAGAGCAAGAGTATCTCTAATTTTCTTCATAGGAAAAGCTAATGATGATAGCAAGGCTGATTTCATAGTTCTGTTCTGTGAGATGTAAATACTCCTCAAAAGCTTTTGGAAAAGAACAGAATTTTCCTGACAACTGTTCAGCCAAGGACTACTGTGTAGCTCTAGGAATGACCAATCCATTGTTGCAGTGTCAGCTTTTATTTGAGGAACATACCACAGCATGTCAATGCAGATGTGCAAGCATGGGAGCTATTCTGTCTGACAACTGTCATCTTCAGTTATTCTTTCCCTACCTACCTCAGTTGTCTTGTCTTAACCTGTTGTAAAGAAATCTAAAAATCTGTCCCCAAGATCTTGCATCTTGTAAGAATTCCTCTCAAAAAGAGATTCCAGACTTAAGTAGATCTGTGACCTGGTGCAATCACAGAATATATCTTGTTGGAAGACACCTCAAAGATCATTCAGCTCAAATCCTGGTAGACAATTGCACAAAAGTAGCTTGAAAGAAAGGAGTATAAATCATAAATACACAAGTGCACCTCACAGACCTGTTTAAGTTTGATGTCCTACTATTGGAGCAAGTCCAGAGGAGGGCACAAAGATGCTCAGAGGGCTGGAGCAGCTTTCCTATGAGGACAAGCTGAGAGACTTGTGGCTCTTCAGCCTGGAGAAGAGAAGGCTTCCAGGAGACCTTGGAGTGGCCTTCCAGTATCTGAAGGAGGCCTACAGGAGGACTGGGAGGGGCTATTTACAAGGTCTTGTAATGACAGGACAAGCAGTAAGTGATTTAAACTGGCAGAGGGGAGATTTAAACTGGATGTTAGGAGGAAGTTCTTTCCAGTGAGGGTGGTGAGGCACTGGCACAGGTTGCCCAGGGAGGTTGTGGCTGCTCCCTCCCTGGAGGTGTTCAAGGCCAGGTTGGATGAGGCCTTGAGTAACCTGTTCTAGTGGGAGGTGTCCCTGCCTATGGCAGGGGATTGGAACTGGATGAGCTTTGAGGTCTCTTCCAACCTAAACCATTCTATGATTCTATTCTATGATTCTGTGTGCATTGGTAACCTGCATTGTTGTAAGTTAAAAACTATACTTAAAGTTACTCTTGATTTTTGCCCCAGCTTTTGGCTCCAGTGTGACAACCTGGTATCCTGAGCCAAGTAACCTGTGAACCTGGCAACCTGTGAATCTGGCATCCTGAGCCAACCCTCAGCAGCAGCAGTTGGATTTATCAGAGGCTCTGTTCCAGGTGATGGAACAGTGGGAAAATGGGATGAAAAAGAAGGAGGATTGTTGGAAGGTGTGTGTGTGTGAGAGAGAGAGAGAGAGAGAAAGAGAGAGATATGGCTTTCCTCCTGCCTTTCAAATGTGATGCCATCTGAAGACAGGGTTCCAGAATTTAAAAGCAAGTTTGGTCCATTTATTGAAAAATAGAATATGGTAATTTTGCCTCCTCCCAGCCTGGTTTGTGCAAAACAATGAAGTCATCGGGGTGAAAGCGGTCAGGGTTTTTGTGCATGTTCAGCTGTCTGACAGAACACAGTCCCTGTGGCAGGGTAGTCCTATGTCTGCATGAGCACAGTGTCACACCTCAGGCTGATAATGGCACTACAGGATGCCCCAGCACTGGCAGACTACTGCATTAACACAGCTGTGCTGGTTTAGAGGTACGAAAATAACACTCATGTCCCCCTGAGTATTGCAGCATTGTGTGAGGTGGAACAATAACAATAGAGGAAAAAAAAAAAGCAAATCAGACATGCACTTATGCTTTCTAGGGAGATAATAATAGCTTAAGCATGCAATTAGACATGTTAGCAATTGTTTTAAACCTGAACTACATCAGGAGCAGAAAGATTGAGACTGTACAGTAATTAGAGATGAAAAGCTTCTGAAGGCTAAATCTTATTTTCTACACTTTCACGTCCAGCTTTGGTTACCAGAAAGTTGTAGTTACTTTGCTCTGAGTGCCACTTCTCAGTGTTCATTTCTATACACACACACTTCCCTCTTCTGCTTAAATTTACAGGAGTGCTTATTCCCTGGATCTGTTGACCATCTTTTTCTTGGACTAGGAAAACCCAGTCATTAATTGAGCTATTCTGTCTTAATTCTTCTGCTTTACACATAGCTACAGGCAGCAACATTTAATTACCTACTCGAATTTATTCATTTTCATTTAAAACACTGCACTTCCATCATGTTCTAACTGATGTGGTCCAGGAAGTCATTTGCACTAAATAAGGGTAAGCATCCTTGGCATTCATAAAGCAGTCAGCTCCATCAGGTGCTTTCATTGAAATCCCAGGGCAAACTGCTCCTTAAAGCTGCAATTCATATCAAGTTTAATTTCCAACGTGATGTAAATGGAATGTATCATGTCAGGCCATAGAATAACACATTTACTTGCCTGGCTTCAAGGTTGATCTTCATTAGAACCTGTATTCCATGGTTAGCTACAATAAATCAGCAACCTAAAAAAGGTTCCAGCAGCAGCAGATTTCTAGTCTTTGTTTCAGCTCATCTCTACCTGTAATTAATGCTTCATCATCATCCTTGAGGGAGAACATCTGTTTCCACAGATCATGATAATGCTTGGTTAAATACAACTGTCTTTACTGTTCCCAAAAACATATTTGGCCAATCCTGAACATATTGTATCAGATCTTTCAGGAGGTTTATAAAACGTTGTTCCTAAACTCTTTACCATTCCTTTGGCAGGTTCCAAGCCATTTTACATATATATTTGTTATTTTTTTGGTTAGCTGACAAGGAATTTCCATCTTACTTCCACTGCCTATGGATAAGGCTGCAGTATGAGACCATTATCACAGTATCACAGTATAGCAAGGTTGGAAGAGACCTCAAAGATCATCAAGTCCAACCCACTACCACAGACCTCAAGACTAGACCATGGCACCAAGTGCCACGTCCAAACGTGCCTTGAACACCTCCAGGGACGGTGACTCCACCACCTCCCTGGGCAGCCCATTCCAGTGGGGAATGACTCTCTCAGTGAAGAACTTTCTCCTCACCTCCAGCCTAAACTTCCCCTGGCACAGCTTGAGACTGTGTCCTCTTGTTCTGGTGCTGGTTGCCTGAGAGAAGAAAGCAACCTCCTGCTGGCCACAACCACCCTTCAGGTAGTTGTAGACAGCAATAAGGTCTCCCCTGAGCCTCCTCTTCACCAGGCTAAACAATCCCAGCTCCCTCAGCCTCTCCTCATAGGGCTTGTGCTCGAGGCCTCTCACCAGCCTCGTTGCCCTTCTCTGGACACGCTCAAGCACCTCAATGTCCTTCTTAAATTGAGGGGCCCAGAACTGGACACAGTACTCAAGGTGTGGCCTAACCAGTGCAGAGTACAGGGGGAGAATGACCTCCCTGCTCCTGCTGGCCACACTATTCCTGATGCAGGCCAGGATGCCATTGGCCTTCTTGGCCACCTGGGCACACTGCTGGCTCATGTTTAGGCGGGTGTCAATCAGCACCCCCAGATCCCTTTCTGTTTGGCTGCTCTCCAGCCACTCCGACCCCAGCCTGTAGCTCTGCATGGGGTTGTTGTGGCCAAAGTGCAGCCCCCAGCACTTGGATTTGTTGAAAGCCATCCCCTTGGACTCTGCCCATCTGTCCAGGCGCTCGAGGTCCTGCTGCAGAGCCCTTCTGCCCTCCAACCCACCAACATCTGCCCCCAGCTTGGTGTCATTATCATTATTATACTCTCCTTACTCTCAATTACACTAAGCTACAATCACAAATAGAGCACAATATCACCATTAACATCACACCTACTATTAGCGAGGAAAGTAAAGTATGAAGATAATTAACAAACCGATACTAAGACTTGCAATAAATGTGCAATAAATGTGCAGAAGAGTTTCAAACCTCTTCTATTCTCAAATGCAGACTGTTGTCTACAGACATAATGACTATAAGCCAGTCAACTGACCTCCAGTTTGCCTTCCATATTGCACCGATCTGCAGCAGTTTGTTCTTTACTCCAGGAGCAGTGCCTCACAAGAAGCCAGTGGTGCCAGGACTATGCCTCTTCATGGACAGTGACAACAATTCCAGTTTGCAGAAATGGTGATATCACTGAAATGATGAAAAGTGCCACTGATTAGCTTCAGAGACCAAAACTAGCCTTGCTGAGCCTAAAGGAAAGCAAAGATTATAGTTTATGGAAGAGCTGTTTATCTGAAAGACAGTAGCATAGAGTCAGAGACAGCAGCTTCCTAAATCATTCTGGCTTGATCAGCATGAGGTTGTGTTTTTATTTTTCTGTTTGTATTTAAAAAAAAAACAAACAATAACCCACAGTTCAGACTATGTAAATGATAAAACAACACTTCAGAGACATTTGTACCAGGGTCACAGTAAGAGAATATGATTTTTGTTGTTTTTTTCCAGCAATCCCATGCCACACCAAGAGAAACTACAGATTGTTTCCCTCTGTGTGTGTGGGAAAACAGCAGCTGTGACACTCCAAGCATGTAGCACCTGGTAAAGCTCTCCTGAACCTGAGGATGGAGCACAAATGGCAGGTCAGGATCTAATTTACCCTCTTCAGTCACAGCTGTCTGGGCTTCATTGCCTCACTTCACCTTTCTGCTTGCCCCATGCTGTAGGCAGAATGGGGCTAAGCAATAGAGATGTAACAGCTGTACTGAGGCAGCCTCCAGAATCTAGTCTAAGGCTATGTTATTGTTACAAACTCATACAAATCTCATTGATACAGCTTACAAATATTTAGATTGTTTGCTCCACTGTAGGTATGATAAGGCTGGTTCAAAACCTCATTCCATTAATGGTTCACAAATACCTTTTTGCTGTACTAAGCAGACTGGGAATTAATAAATTGATAAATAAATAAATTGCCAGTGCCTGCATCACACTGATCTGCACTACCTTACAGATGTGCTGAAATAACAGATGAAAAATATTTAATAACCAACACCCCATGTTTCTGTGAGATGCTTAACACCCACTTCCCATCACCCCACTCTACAAGTTGCTGGTCACAGCACCAATATCTTCTGAAAATTCCTAGCTTAGATCATAGGAATATAATGTATTTGAGATATTTTTCATTCTCATATAGGTTAAAAAAAAAGAGCATACACTCAAGGAATTGTTGGTTAGGGCATTGTGGGTGAAGCCAATGTGCATCCGTTGTCAAGACAGAAATTATATTTTAACTGCAAAGTGAAAGGAGCTGACAAGAGGATAATTCTAATGAGCAGAGATTGCAAAGGTGACAGTCTTCGAATCAAATAATCATATTGCCAGCAGAGCCATTTTAAAGGAAGTACAGCTCATAGCAGAGCTTGATAAATTGCACCTCATTAGCAGAAACTCAAGGAGCCAGAGGTTAGTGAGAGTTAAAGTCCAGCCAGATTTGTAACAATGGTTTCAAATTAAGCCCTTCATTTAGAACATCCAGACAAAGCAGAAGCTGGGTTTTACAGCTCCTGGACGTTTGTTACCATAAATCAGGTATCAGCCATCTTTTTCTCCACTCTACTGCAAAGAGAAAAAGATTTCCCCCTTCTGCCTTTTATATGCATACAATTGTCTGGTGTTTTCAGGTAAAAACTTTAATTGTTAGTACGTGGCAAGCATGACAACAGGAGGATTTGCACATCTGATGCTTCTTAAACAGAAAACAAGCCCTTCAATCCCATTAGCTACCTTTGATGGTAACCTCAGTTTCTAACCTTGGGTAAAAGTCTTTCAAGTAAGCCACTTTGTGCTCCGAGCTCCCACTGTGCCTCGTATTTATTTGTCACTGTCAAAAATTGGCAGAAACTAACATATTTTAACTCTGAAAGTTAAAAAATAAGGGTATTATAAGTGCAGCTAATAACTGCAGAAGCATTCACAATCCCATTCCAAGCTTCTATTGGATTAGTCATTGTAGGCTTAGTACAGACAAGCGTAATTGAGCAATCACATGACAAGGATTTGTGTTAGGGAAGAATCTGTTATGAATTCAAACACCCAAGAATAAGCAGGAGCAAGCTAAGAAGATTCTGAGTCATCTCAGCAAGGGAGTGAGAAAGCATCATATGATCTCACGTGAGCAGTCCATCTCCCCCTGTCAGCTGGCTGACAGACTGACAAGTTCGTGCTCTAGAGCCTCAGATTTTGTCTAAACCATTTAGCAGAAAGTTACCACACTACAAAGGAAAGAAGATGTTAAGCTATTGTCTCCTCCTAACAAGGAAATTCAAAGGACTATTACTTCAGGAAAAAAAAAAACAAAACCAAAAAACAACCAAAACCTAACAAAAACCCCAAAACCAAACAAAAGGGAAAGCAACTTCTGCTTGATTCCTTTAGAAATTCAGATGTGTCTCCTCTTAGTTATACCAACCTGCAGACAGGCTTTTCTGAAGTCTGAGAGACAGGAAAAATAAGGCTATGTAGAAAACAGGCACTGGCATCTACAAAGTGGCTTCATGTTTTTCTGAAAAGCTTCACCTGACAATGGTCACACACAAAACTCAAGCAAAGGGCACTCCATAGCCAGAAAAGTCTGAAAAGGCTACAGCACACAAATTCCATCCATCTCCCTGCTATCTTCTCTTTTACCTCAGGCTCTGAAGTCACATCAGAAATTCCCTAGCACTTTGAATCAAACAATGCAGGAAAGGCACTTGTACTTTGCTGTCCTCAGGTGAAATATTCTTAGGCTTGTTTTGATTGTTAGACACCTTTAAGACTATCAAGCCCAACTGCTAACCCAGCATTACCAGGTCACTACTGACCCATATCCTACAGCACCACATCAACACACTTTCTAAATCCCTTCAGGAATTGAAAATCCATCACTTCCTTAGGCAGCCTGTTCCACTGCTTGGCAACCCTTTCAGTGACAAAATTTGTCCTAATATCCAACCTACACCTCCCTTGGCTCAACCTGAGGCAATTCCCTCTTATCCTGTCACTACATCTCTACCCTTCTATCAAAACAATTCACTTTATCTTAAGATTTAGTGATCTTGAGAGCCTTTCCCCCTCTTTTGCATCTCTCTAGATATAGACCCATAACTAAACACATCAGATTAATATTTGGTGTATAAGTACATCCCAAGAATATTAATTGCAAAAGTGAACCAATAAAAAGTGAATCAAACAAAGCAAAAGGCTAAGCAAACCAATAAGAGAAAATAAAATGGTTCTAGTCCTTATGAACTCATTTATCAGTACAGTTTCCCTTTTATTAGAATAATAATTCATTCTTCTGAGTAGCTGACAAAGTTCTCTCAAAAACAGTCACCAGCCTTCATTTTTTTTAATTGTAAAAAGTACTTCATCTAACACTACTTTACCTCTGTGAGGTGGAGTCAAGAAAGCTCTTTAAAAGAAAAATTAAACAAAAATAATTTACTTTTCTCCCCCCTATAATTTCAGAAGGCTTCTCTAAGCTCTTAACAGACCTACAATGCATGCAGCAGCAGCAAACACACCACCCGTTCCCCACCTCCCTTCTTATGGCCGAGGGCACCTGTTTGCCAAATGCTAATTGTAGTTAATTAGCCATCAATTACGGGAAGATCCATTTTCACTCGTTTCAGATCAAAATCCCTGGTACTTGTAGCTTGTCCAATTACCTTGTTCTGACTAGCAGAGGAGTTGCTCTCCTGTTTGAACTCCTGCTTGCCTGACTCAGATTCATGACACAGTGGTTGCTATGTGCGGTTGTTGACTTTGCTGTAGTTACAACCTTGTCTGCATGGAGTTTCTCTAGCAAATTCTTCCTGGTTAGTAATTTAGAAGTGAAATAAAGATATTTGGGAAGCTGCACATGAGTTTGCTAAGATATGCTGCTAAATCATAAGCAGTTATTTTCT
Organism: Ramphastos sulfuratus; assembly: GCA_013399055.1. Classification (NCBI taxonomy): domain Eukaryota; kingdom Metazoa; phylum Chordata; class Aves; order Piciformes; family Ramphastidae; genus Ramphastos; species Ramphastos sulfuratus. Next base: position 6,966 of record WBNM01032657.1, on the reverse strand, counting down.
AATTAAAATGCCTTCTTATGGGGCTGTTTAGTTTGAGGAAGAGGAGACCGAGAGGAGACCTCATTGCTGTCTACAACTACCTGAGGGACATTGTGGAGAGGCTGCTGCTGGTCTCTTCTCACAGGTAACTGGAGACAGAACAAGGGGGAATGGCCTCAAGCTGAGACTGTGGAGGTTTAGATTGGACATTAGGAAAAAAATTTTAATGGAGAGAGTGGTCAGGGACTGGAATGAGCTGCCCAGGGAGGGTGGAGTCACCCAGCCTGGATGTGTTTAAGGGTTGTTTAGATGTGGTGCTTAGGGATATGGTTTGAGGTGAATCTTGTAGAGTAGGGTTCTAGGTTGGACTTGGTGATCCTGAGGGGTTTTTCCAACCTGGATGTTTCTGTGATTCTGTGAGGACAGTTCCTCCTCTTAGGCAAGTCCTTCTAGTCATTTTAACCATTGCACATCAGTCTTTAGCAGACTGTATGCTTCAATAAGGGCTTCACCTTTCCTTTTTGTTGTCTACAGCTCACTTGTTTGCATTTCAGTAAAACTGCAGTGGCAGCTGGCCTGCTGCTATGATCTGCACCCTTTCTGAATTATCTTTCTTCTTATCTTCTTTTATTCTTTTATTTTGTTTAATTAAAAATAGAAAATAAATCAAAATTGAGAATCTATTTTTTATGAAGCCATCCAAATTTATAATTTTCAGCCTTCACAAATGAAATTATATCCAATTCTGGAATGAGTAAAAAAAAAACAAACTCAATTATTATGAAGATAAATTAACTGAGAGTGAATAATGTTGATATCATGGGTACCTGATTTGCCATAATTTCCTCATTGAAGAACTATAAGCTGGTCAATTTGCACTAGAATAGCTAAGTACCTTAATTCAATTATGGAATTACTGTTGGGTGATTAAAGCCTGAGAATAAATAACAAATAAATCTGAGTTCATTTTATTTACCTCCTGGCTGCTAACTACATGACTTAGCAAGATTGTCAATTTAATTAAATTTGTCCATGTGGGAATTTATCTGGTATTGCTAAATCAAACCTGTACATGAAGTCACTAAGGAGTGACCTTGTTCTCTAGGAATGCTTTCAGATTTGGAAAGGGAGATCTTGTACAGGCTCTTTTTTTCAAAAATATTGAGACAAAAATCTTTGATGAAGTCAGGCTGTAAAATCAAGAAGAAATCCACCCCACATTCTTGGGACTTTTATAAATAAATTCATGTAAAACTGGATGGAACCTCGAATAAAATGAAAACTGGACCATAAAATTGTGGCTGGCTTCTCACTCACCACTTGATTGCAGCTGAGGAAGTGATGTTTTCATTGTGCAAGGTTTGGAGCAAAATGAAAACTCTTCAGGTAACTCCTTCATGCTACCTGTTGTGAACATGCCTTAGTCAAACAGGCTTTTGGTAATACAGGATTACAGTCTCTCTTCTGGCACAAGAGGATTTCCTCTAATTAGACAACATTGTGAGTAAGCAACACANATTCTATGATTCTATATTTCTTTATGTATTTCTTTATGTTTCTCCCAGGCTCTAGACATTATTTGCCTGTGCTCACTGTGGGAGAAATGTAAGTTGGGTGTTACTACGTTCTACATCTAGAAGGCTGAATTGTAAGAATGTCTTTATTTAATGTGCTTATCCCATTGTTTGTCCCTTTTAGCACTCCAAGGTGAATATCAATGAAAACTGCAGTTCTGCAAAGCGTTACTGAATGTGGTTAATGGACAACAACTCACATTGAATGTGCATGGATGGTAGGTGCACTGGTGAAAGTCCTTCACCACCACTAAGTTATTGTTCACATCTTGGCTTACAGTTGTTCTTTCTGGCACACTGAAGGCCACTTGGCAATGGTTGGGAAGCTGGAGTGTTCAGACTGCTAATTGTAACTCTGCCATAATTGCATTACTGCGAGTTGACTTCTCCCTTACCCCACCTCTTTAACTGATGCTATCATTACATCCCTTACAGACTTGAACAGTTTATCAGGGGGCAGCTGCCTTTCTATAAATGCTCTGTGCAGCAGAAGCTAAAATGGGCTCAAATCTTCTAGCCACACAGTAGACTAAACAATAAAAAAAGCAGAATTTTTAGTTACAGCAATCATAGGCAGGCAGTAGTGTCCCAATGATAAAACTTGGGACTGTGTATATGTCCATTCAGACCTGGCATTCACAGTATTTTCCATTGGAAAATATTGGCAATTTAAATATTTCTGGTCATTTGCTCTTATTGTACCGATCACAGCTCTAATTTCTCTCAGGCTCTTCCAAGAAAATGATTTAACACAGAGAGCAGATCTTCCATGTAAAAAGGACCAGCATTTTTAATTATAGTCATTTTGCAGGATCTAATAGCAATAAGGTTCTCATAAATGTTCAGAATCTAACAAGCTTCACAGCACTTTGCAAAGAGTAGCCATCATTCAGCAGCAATGTTCCAATGCCCTTTATTCCCTTTCTCTATTTCCCAGCAAGCATCCCAGGAGAATCATGAGTTTTAAATTTGCTCAGGCATGAAGGGATTGTGTGCCCCTTGAGCCTTTGTATTATGATAATGCATACATAAAGGTAAGTTTTATTAATTGGAGCTCTACCCACAGGGGTTACTACAAAGAAGGAGGCAAGGGAAAGGGAGCTGAATGGAAGAAGGAGTGGTCCTACTGAGCAGTGATTCTGAGATCCAAAATTCGATCCTGATATACTCCCCTTTGAGCCTGCCCCTCTTTACCTGTGCACTGATTTAATGTGAACTGTTCCAGGCAGCACTAATTTTTAACAACTCACTCCAATTTATTGTCTTTTTAATAAAATCAATATTCCAACCTCCCCTTTGTGCTTATATTAAAAATTGCTCTCAGGCAAGATTGGAATTCATTACTGTAGCCTTTGCATAGAAGTACTTTGAGTTCACACTCTGTGCCTTCCTAGCAGCTCTCTCTGCCTTCCTAACACCACGAGCACAGATGTGACAGATTGCTCAGGATATTCCTCATTGCTGTCAAATTACACCATATCTCATTCCCTCTTATTTGCAACTTTTGCTGTCTGTGACTGCTATCATTATTGCTTTCCTAGATCTTTCCACGTTTTCATAGCTGAGGGATACACGAGGATGTTTTGATGGTGCCGAGTCCCCTCTCCAACCTCGCTGCAAGTGCAAGCATGATTAAACTGCTGCACAATCTCTGGCCCATCCCTACCTCCTCCAAGGTTTTGAGCGGGTGCAGAGGTGAGCTGCCTCACTTTGGGAAACAAAAGCCCACATGACAAATGCCCTCTCGCTTTCTTATCAGGCTTTTGAGGGAAGGAAGAAAATAAAAGGTAGCGGAAGGCTGCTCTCCTGCTTCATCTCTCATCTGCTCAGGAAGCCAGCAAACACATGCTCTGAGGACAGCTTGCAAGCTCTGAGCTGTCACAGTGAACGTCATCACCAGAATGCTCCATATTCACAACAGTAAATTCAAAAGACACCTGCATTAAGCAGATTGACCTTATTATGCTTTCACACATTTCTAGTGCTTTCAAGTGAGGCACTCAGAGAGCCCCTCAGGACAGAGACCAGTCCAAAGACAATAAATCCTGGAAAAAGCCCTCTCATGTCCTGTGTATCAGCATATGTGAAGAGAGGAAAAGGAAATGGCTGGCGTAGGTTGAGGACATACAAAGGAGCTTTCAGGCATGACAGGAAATCAATGCCAACATGAAGAGTTCAGAAGAATGTTTTGACGCTACTCCTTCAATCTCCCTTCCCTTCCCTTCCCTCTCCCCTTCCCTTCCCCCTCCCCCCCCCTTCCCCCCCCCCCCCCCCCCCCCCCCCCCCCCCCCCCCCCCTCCCCGCCCCCC
>WBNM01032656.1:106589-129394 GCA_013399055.1 Ramphastos sulfuratus | reverse complement strand
GGCTGAAAGAACTGGGTTTGTTCCGCCCTGAGAAGGCTTAGGGGAGACCTCATAACCATGTACAAGTACATAAAGGGCACCTATCATGAGGAGGGAGATTCCCTTTCTACCAGTCACATGGTAAAGACAAAGGGTACAAGTTGCTACTAGGGAGATTTGGACTGGATGCCAGAAAAAAAAAAAATCACCATTCAAACTATTAGACATTGGAATAAGCTCCAAAGGAAGGTGGTGGATTCCCCTCCATTAGACAGTTTCAAGGCCCAGCTTGACAGAGTGCTAGGTCATCTCATTTAAATTGTATTCTTACCCTGAATGGTTGGACTAGACAATCCTTGAGGTCCCTTCCCAACTGGTATTCTATGAGTCTGATTTTTTTTTTTTTTTTTTTTTTTTTAAACTTTGGAGATGAAGTCAAAATGATTCTCTGAGTTATTTTCTAGTAATTCCTTTCTTCTTCATGGACCCAGTGAGCTGCTCTTTCAACATGGGTGTCTGGAGTTTGCTTCAGTGCAATCTCCAGTGAGAGAATAGATACAGATAGATTAGGAGTCAGCACCACAGGAAAACTCAACATCTGAGTTTCTGATTCTAATTTCTGCTATCCTTGGTCATCAGAGTATTCCTGTCCTGCCAGTGGTAACTGTGATGTGGAAAGGAGGCATAGCAGAGCAGTTTTCTAGGAAACCTGGAGAAGGCACACCAGGACCTAGATTGGTGGTTATGAATCTCCATTTTGGAGATTAAAACCCAACAACACGGCTGTGAGGAGCCTTTGCTTACTGGCTGCTTTGGAAGATGATTATCATGAGCAGAATTCTCCCTGTGAGCTTTGAGGAAACTAAGCACATGGAAAGTCTGCATCAGCTTGGTGCTGAAGTCTGCTGCACAGACAAATCCACAGAAATGGGAGTGCAGTTGGCACGCAGAAGAAAGCTAACTGCAGTTAGCCTTAACTCTGCCTAGATGGAGGCTTCTCACTTAGGACTCAAAGTGTAAGCACTTTTTTAATGTCACAAGGTTTGCATCCCTGTGAATCTTTATTTGTTGTACATGTTACAAACTGGTTACGTTTCCCACATGTCATGGGCTTAGTTGAATCTGGTGCTTGATATTCAATACTGTACTGCTGTCATGCGAGCTTCAAAATCAAAGTACTGGCTGGAGCAGAGTATCCTGGGGACTGAAGTTCAGACTGGAACATGAGAGGCTTCCTGTTCTGGTTGCTGCTTCCAGCTTCCAATTTTGGGGTGTTGGTCTTTTTCTGCTGGTCTGAGGTCTGCATTCTGGGTTGGAGGAATTAATTTTATTGCTGGCTTCTGCTGGTGCTTCTGCATTTTGCTGCACTTTTCTGCAAATAGGCTAATGAAACTGTGCATTGCATTTTCTCAGTATATTCCTTATCTTAAACCATGTTTTACAGAGCTGCAAGTATTTCCCAGAATAGCCCAGACTCTGCAAGTTTCTGAGGAAACCTAAAATGTCATATTTCTTTAGAAAAACCTATGGTAAAGCTATCTACTCATGTAGGACTTGTAACCTTATCCTGCCTCCTCTCTATGAGACAAAAGAACCTGAAAACCCTGATTTCTGGCACTGGGAGATCTGTTATAATGCAGTTCTATATGAGACAGGTGTAGATAAAACTCGCAAAAATCCTTTGCAAGGGCCTGTTAGATCCTTGCAGGATGCTGGCCGGCCACGGAGGAGGTGAGACTGGCTGTTACCTCAGACCTGTTAGGGCGAGACTGAAACCTGGTGGGAAGGGAGATCTTTATCCTCTTCCTGCATGAGAGGCAGAGGGAGCTGTGCTACCGGGGAGCAGCTGTCATGGTGCAGAAGGGATGGGCCACGGCACAGATCCTGCTGGGGATATCTGTGTGCTCTTCAAGGGCTCCCTCACAAGTTGTCAGCCTAGCTGGGACATGGACAGTGAACAGCAGTTACAGAGTTTCTATGCAGTGCTGGTGGCCTACTGATCGGAACAAGACCGTTCTTTGTAGTGGAGATGAGTCCCGAGGCTTCTGAGACTGCCATCCCACCTCATCTTAAAGTTTGCTGTCATCCTAGAGACTTTCAAAACCCACCTGGATGTGTTCCTGTGCAACCTGATCAAGGCAAACTTGCTTTAGCAGAGGGATTGGATGGGATGACCTCTGGACCCCTTCCAACCCCTAACTGTTCTGTGATTCTGTCATCCTGCCTCAGCTTTGGTGCTTGCCATAGTGCCTGTGTGATTGTGGGGGCCAAATTAATCCCCAAACATTAATGTGAAATCATATGAACCTGACCAAAAGGAAAGGGGGTGAGTGTGTATCTGAGGATGGGGAATATCTGACAGCTCTCATTTAGATTATTTTAAGCAGCGTAAGTCCATTATATAGCCAAGCCTTCCTTTTCCAGTTCCCATTGTCACCAGATAGAAATAAAATGTGCACTGAAAAAACATTATAGAATTTAGACAACTTTCCATATACAGTCCTCTATAATCCAGCAGGGAAAAATAACATACTGAAAAGAATGACAGGAGGAAATTAAAACCAAGTCAAATTGCGTAAGGACCTCTAACTGTGAAAGCAGGTAACAATTGCAGCAAACAACCATGGGGAAGCACTAAATTATCTGTCTCTTGAACAGATAATTCTCTGATGAAAATCTGCAGGCAAGTGCAAGTTACTGAAGGTGCAATTTTACATTGGGATTATATTATCCTGGCCTGTATCACAAATAGTGTGACCAGCAGGACCAAGGAAGGGATTGTTGCCCTGTACTCAGCACTGATGAGGCCACACCTTGAGTACTGTGTTCAGTTTTAGGGCCCTCACTACAAGAAAGACACTGAGATGCTGGAGTGGGTCCAGAGAAAGGCAATGAAGCTGGTGAGAAGTCTGGGGAACAGATCTTCTGAGGAGACTGGAGTTTTTTAGTCTGGAGAAAAGGAGGCTGAGGGGAGATGACCTCACTCTACAACTAGCTAAAAGGAGGTTGTAGTGAGGTGGGTGTCAGTCTCTTCTCCCTAATAACAAGTGATAGGAGGAGAGGAAATGGCCTCCCAAGGGTGGTGGTTGAATCCCCATCCATGGAGGTGTTTAAAATACAGAGATGTGGTGCTGAAGGATGTGGTTTAGCAGCAGACTTGGTAGATTTAAAGAATGGTTGGACTCGGTGATCTTAAAGTTTTTTTCCAAACGAAGTGACTCTATGAGTACTAACAGGTTAGTCTTCAAATCTGTGAATCTGCAGGGGCAAACAGTACTGTCAGCAACCAAAAGCAGAGGCAGAGTAAAGAGACAGAGCTTGCAGGTGCAGACTCCCGAAGGGGTCGCTTCAGTTGTGATGTAACTCTGTACTGGTTCCTAGAGCCATAGGTGACAAAGGGATGTGAAAAAGATTTGATTTCACCATGAAAACCTGTGGTGGGGGAAAGAACAAATCTCTGCTGCAGAACCTACAGGCAGCTCAGCACCTAAGAACTTCAAACAGCTTAGGCTGCACCCCTGAAACAACCTCGCTGTTTCTCTGTACCCCTGTTTGGTGAGTTTGCCACCAGCAGCCTGAGGCAATGTGTCTTCAGTTTACTCACAAGTCCAAAATTAGAGGAAATCTTTTTTCGGTTTGACTTGCAAACCCTTGTTTTTCCCCCACCTCTGCATCCCCCCATCAGCTTTTGTCTTCTCCTGCACCACCAAAAATTTTTGACAGTTTATTCTTCTTCAAGTTCCAGGAAACCCTGTGACTAATTAAGCAGTTGGGGTGAGCTCAGGTGCAAGGGAAAAACAAGTCAGATGACAGACTGCTGCCCACTCGTTCCAGGAAGTGCATTCCATCTCAGCATGTGTCTACCCTGCTACTTTGTAAGGGAAAAGAAAATGCTGGGCTCCCCTGGGGTGCCTGCTCTGGAACCTCATGGCACAACCGAATCCACAAAACCGAGTCTCCTGCTGTGGAAGCGAAAGTGTTGGCAGTGTGGGCAAAGGTGCAACCGCTCGTTCCCTACCGGAAGAATTTGGCCTGAGTACTTTGTCACAAATTCAAGTGGCTCTGTTCTTTTCAGGCTTTTAAGCAGTGTGGGGTATGTACATAAAAGGTTTGTGAGAAGTGTTTGCAGCCCACAGTTCCAACTGCCAGCGGCGGCACACGGCAACAGACAAAAGGGCTAATAACATCTTCAAAAAGACATTTGTGAGAGATAATGACTCTGGGTTTCTGTATCCTCCTCCTGTCTAAACACAGCAGGAGCTTGGAGCTCTCACTTTGCAGGGGTACTGCTGGTGGGGCCTAGCACCACTTGGCTCTTGGAAAAAGGTCTCTTGGCTTTTGCTGAACTTGCAGCTTGGTGTTGGCTGTGAAGCCCTCCATGCTATCATCTCATCCCTTGGAGCAGGAACTTCCCAGCTGTTGCTGTGCTTCTAGCAGCAAATTTAACCTCAAGATTTCTGAAAGAGTGCTGTTCCCTGCATTTACTACACTCAGCATGTCTATACTGGACTTCATGTGTCTACTTTTATCCATGCATCTGGGGGAAGGATTGCTGCATCTCAAGGTTTGTCAAGGCAGCTTGCAACAGAGAAAGGGGCTTGCTCTTGATATTGAGACTCTGCAGGAGGATTTCACCATAATCCTGTGTGGGTGGGATGTTCCTAACTGTCTCCATGTTCTCAGTATCTGCAGACATTGAGTTATTCCACATGTCAGACAAAAAAAGAAGTTACCCAACAATAGGTTTGATGCTCAATTACAGAATGAAACATGACAGCTACTACTACTGGCTGTTAATAACTCCACTTTCCTTTATGACTTAAAGAGCTGTAGCAACCAAAATTTATAATGACATGTTACATTCAGCAGTGCATTCATAAGGAAGCTAACCTGACATTGCCTGGTCACTGAGCTGACTTACAAGTTTTTAAGTGTGTTTCTTCTGCCAAATTTACTGCCCTATTTACTGGATTAAAATGAATAAGTTGCAGTGTGTTCATAAAACCCTGTACTTGCCTCTGGTTTGGCATCTCTCAGATTCTGTTTTCCCCTGCTGTCATGCTGCCATCCCAGGAGTCATTTGGTCCTTCTTCCTTCCCCATACTCTCTTTGAAAACCCTTGAAACAGGTCCCACAGTGTGTATCCTGAAGGAGGGTACATCACAGGACTGGAGAGGAGGGTGTTTAGCTGGGAGGAGGTGCTGGGGACACAGCAAGAAATGAGGGATGGAGTGGCAGTGGAGGGGCACAGTCCAAGGGCAGAGTGGGACTGTGGCTGCCACCTCTCAGCAGGAATTTGTATCCTAGTTACTCTTGGAGAAAGGACAGCTTGCAAAGATTGGCATCATCCATTAGTTCTCCATAGACTCAACGTTACAAATGACAAAGTAATTCCTAAATAAAGATTAAATCTTAAGACTTGTACCCTGGACCTGGGTCTGGGCCCATGTCAGAGCCACTCCAGCAGCCACAGCACCCAAGCACTAACCCACACTCCTGAATCCCTCATCTTGACAGTGGGCTGCGTGTTTCCACATTCTTTATCCTCATGGCACAGTAACTCACTGTGCAGACATAGGCAGATGCATAGCAGGAGGCTGGCTGTCATCAGGGGTAAGTGAGCTCATTCTCCTAGCCATATATTACTGAAAGATGCATTCCTCATTATTCCTGCAACCTACCCAGAAGTCTGGTCTAGCAGGCTTTAAATTACATTTTCGAATCTCATTCCACAGACCCCTTCTATGGGTCCAATATAAAATATATCGAAAGGAGCTCTAAACTCACTGCAGAAAGTGCTGCACTTCCCCTAAGTACCCAAGGCCTGCAAGTCAGAGGAGGCAGGACACACCTCAACTATCTGATCTTTAAGACAGAATTCAGATACCTTTGTTTTTACACTTTTGTGCAGCAAGAATTTGTAAACAAATCATGTAAAGTGTGAACCTTCCATTAGTACTTTAACATGCTGCAGCTTATCTTTGCCTTTATTGGTGTTGAATATTACAAATAGAAAATATTTGTCAGTGTGTAATTTAAACACTGTTTGTCCATGAGGCAACAGAAAATATACTGTCCAAAGTTATCATCATAAGTCTACTATTTGAGGCAGAAATATTGCTGAAGGCAAGAACATTCATTATTTTAACCTCCAGGGGAGACATTTCCTTGTTGGTGGTTATGCCTCTGTCATTTCTGCTACTCCTTATTTTTGAGTTCCCCATTTCTTTTGCTTCTTTTAGAAACACAGGACAAAATCTGTTGAGAGAGATCTGAATCTTCGCATTCAACTCCATACCACCACAATCACATTGCACATTTTCTTTCTTAGCTCTATCTTGAAATGAGTTGCTTTTATTTCCCTCCCACTTTCCTGTGATGCTCTGAATTCATGATCATCTCACTGGACAAAAACACAGTAACTTGCCTTGAATGTGATTCTTGCATCAGTGTTATCCTTTAATTAGCATACCACTTTTTACTTCCTTTTATTTATCCCAATAATGAGGTATTAGAGAAAAATGAATAAATAGAGAAATAAATAAAGCAACCTACACTACATTTGTGCTCAGCTTTGGCTTTGTTGGTGAAATAAAGCAAGTCTGTTTGTGCTTGCTTGGCCAGGAGGAGCTTCCCGCTTTTCTCTTACAAGGTCAGCTCTTCTCTCTGTGTAGATTTTAATTTACCTTTGACTCTGTATGACCAGACAATGTAACAGATATGTCAGGGTTTTTTTCCCTGATGCTTTGTAAAAACTTTTAGAACTCCACTAGAAATATGGCAACTGGCCTGTCCTAGAATAAGTTTTGCATTTTCCCCACCTCTACTGAGAGTTGATAATTCTACAATAAACTAATACCCCCAGGTCCTTTCTCTCTTTTCCTTGAAACAGTGAAGGTTTACATCAGAAATCAGCTTTTACCCTCCTCACAGCACATGATCTTGCATCATGTACTATTAAACAGCAGCTAACTTTTATTCCTCTCTATTTCCCAAGTTATTAATTGCTTCCTGTCTAAGACTTCTGTCCACTTCCATGTCTCCACTGCATCCCAGAGACAATCAGCTGAGGTTTTAAGTAGCACACTGTTTCAACACTTTTGCTAAGTACTTGTGAGCACAACCTTGTAGTTTTTGTATTAATTCCTAGTCTGTCCATTTCTGATGTGGTGACATTTTGGATCAAAGCTCACATTTGTTCTTTCTGGGACAAGGTATTTTGGGTAAATCTGTAGATTCATAGAATGTTATGAGTTGGAAGGAACCTTTAAAAGTCAACTAGTTCAGTCCCCCTGCAGTGAGCAGAGACATCTTCAACTAGATCAAGTTGCTCAGAGACGAGTCCAACCTGAACTGAAACATTGTCAGTGATGGGGCATCTACTACTTCTCTAGGCAATCTGTGCCAGAGTTTCACCACTTCCACTGTAAAAAGTGTCTTCCTTATATCTTGTCTAAATCTACCCTCTTTTAGTTGAAAACTGTCACCCCATATCCTGTCACAACAAGGCCCTGCTAAAAAGACTGTCCCCATCTTTGTTATTGGTTCTTCATAAATACCGAGACAATGCAGTAAGGTCTCTCCAAAGACTTCCCTTACAATCACAGAATCATTGAATCATTTTGGTTGGAAAAGATCTCTAAGATCATCAATTTCAACCATTATCTAACAGTACCAAGGCTGGTGCTAAACGATGTCCCTCAACACCACATCTCTGTGTATTTTAAACACCTCCAGAGATGGGGTTTCAATCACCTCTCTAAGGAGCCTGTTCCAGTGTTTGAGAACCCTCTCAGTCAAGAAGTTTCTTCTAATAGCCAGTCTAAACCTCCCCTGATGCAACTTGAGGACATTTCCTCTCAGCCTGTCACTTGTTATTAGGGAGAAGAGACCGACAGCGACCTCACTACAGCCTCCTTTCAGGTAATTGTAAGGAGTGAAAAGGTCTCTCTTCAGCCTCCTTTTCTCTAGATTAAACAACTCCAGTTCTCTCAGATGCTGCTCACAAGACCTGTTCTTCAGACCTTTCACCAGATTCCTTGCCCTTCTCTTGCCCCTGTCTTGTAGTGAGTGCCCTAAAACTCAAGAACCCTTGAACCCAGGACTCAAGGTGTGGGTGCACCAGTGCTGAGTACAGAAGGGATAATCCCTTTTCTGATGCTGCCGGTCACATTATTCCTGATGCAGGCTAGGATGCTGTTGGCCTTCTTGGCCACCTGGGCATGCTGCCTCATAATTTACCAGACTGTTCTCCAAGCTGAACAACTCCAACCCTTTCAGCCTTCTTAGTAGGAAAGGTTGTATTTCCGTCTGCTTTTCGTTGTAGTCGACTTCCCTGGTTTCCATCATTTCCTTGAAATGTTTAGGCCGTCGCTTTCCCTTCCTTGTGCAGTTTTACACACAGAAGGCGGGGGCAGACAGGGACAGACCGCGACTGTCGGCGGCCCCTCGCCACCACCTAGAAGGAGCAGGGGCTCCTGTGTTCGAGGACGCACCTCGGAAGCGCGGGGAGCTCGGGCTCGGTGACGCCGGCGAGCACCGTCTTCGAGCACCCTCGCCCGCCCGCGCTACCGGGCGGCCTGAATGGCCGGCTAAACCAACCCCTACAGCAAGAGGGCTTTTGGAAGAAGAAGGTGATGAAGGCAGCGAACTCCACCACGGTAACCATTGCCGCTGCCACCGCCTCACGCCCCGCCCCGCGGTTACCTCACGGTGGGGGCGGGCGGGGCGTGGCAGCGGCGGCGATAAAGGGCGGGAGCTGGGGCAGTGGGGTGCGTGTGGTGAGGCTGGCGCGGTTGCTGTGCGTTTGTGGTGGGGCCGAGCTGACTGGTGAGCGGTGGGGTCGGGAGGGCTCGGGTGCAAGCTCCGCTCTGGGGTGGGGTCACTTACGTGAGAAGCTCCTCGAGGCGAGGTCGGCGGAAGGCTTTTGCAGTGATGGTCGTAATTTGTAAAGCGGCTGAATTCTAAGTTCGTCAGGGTTTGGGCGCGCCGTGTGAGCGGCCTCTTGCTTTAGCTCTGCTTTCCAGAGTTAAGCGGCGGGTAACGGGAGCCGGACTTGGGGTTTGGAGGAGGCTTGCTATGCGGTACTATCACAGGGGTACGGCTTGCTGCAGGTGGATTCACCAAGGTCTTTTTAGGTGTTGTGTCAAATTCTGTTTTATAAGGGAACATCTGCTACTGCAGAATCAGGTACTTAGTCATAGTGCAGGTAAAGGGGTGTTCTCACCCCTGCCTCAGGTTCGAGGAAGCAAAGCTACCAAGTGAAGCTACAGGTACTCTTTACACTCGGTATGGAATGTGGGCACTGCTTGGCTTAGCTGCTGTTTTTCCTCTTCTCACTGAACGAGCAACTTGAGGTAATAGATATTCTCGTGATGGAAGGTATTGGAAGTGAAACTGAGTACCAGGTTCAGTTTTGGAGCCTGCAGTACAAGAAAGGCATTATAGTGCTGGAGTAGATCTAGAGAAAGGCAGTGAAGCAGGGGAAGGGATCTGGAGAACAGGTCTTGTGAGAGGCAGCTGGGGCAACTGGGATTGTTCAGCCTGGAGAAGAGATGGCTGAGGGGAGGCCACCCTGCTCTCTCAAACGCCCTGAAAGGAGGCTGTAGTCAGGTGGGTGTTAGTCTCTTCTGCCTAGTAACAAGTGTCAAGGTGAGAGGAAATAGTCACAAGCTCCATCAGGGAGGTTTAGATTTGGTATTAGAAAAAAACCTTCTTGCCTGGAATAGGCTTTCCCATGGAGGTGATTGAATCCCCCACCATAGAGGTGTTTCAAAGAGACAGAGATGTGGTGCTAAGGGACATAGTTTGGCATTGACCTTGGTGGTGTTAGATAATGGTCTATCTTAAAGGTCTTTTTCAACCAAAATGGTTATGTGAAAGAAGATGCATGCAAACTGGCAGCATCCCAAGTAATTTAAAGTTGATAAGTTTGTCGTCACTAACTTAAATCTTGCCAAGCAGGAAAACACATGGGTGGTTTGTAAGTGGGAGGCTTCATAGGCTGACAGCCTGAGCATTAAACTCTCCCCTGAATTGGAAATTAAATACTTCCATCTTCCTGCCACAATGACAGGGGTGTGCGTTATTCTTCTATCTGAGGATCACCAAGCAGAACTAACTGTGCGGTGGGAAGCACTGCTCCTGGTCCTTTCTGGTTACTGGGTGGGATGTCTGTTTTCTTAGCAGCTACAGATGGGAAGAAAGGGAAGGAAAGCTTTCAGAGGTAGTAGCTGAAAGCCCTTGCAGCTTAGGGTAGAAGTCATGGAAGACTCTTATTTAGTGATCTGAAAAAATTACTGATAGTACAGTGTTTTAAAGATGCAAATGTACTTTACTGTGTTTGAAGTGCTGGAGGACAACTGCTGGCAGGCTTAATGCCTTTGTTTATGTTGCATTGCAGCCTTAAAGGTTGAGTTTGAAGAGTCCCTTGATTTCTTGTGAGTTAATAATTTTCCAAATCATAGGTTTGCTTTGTGCCTGCTGGAGTCGATGTGATCCACAGCAGCAGGGCTTGTAATGCAGCAGTTCATGCTGCAGAAATTGCTTCCTCAGGACCATTATTACCTTATTGTATATTTTACAGGAGAAAGTCAAATTCTAGGTAGAGTAGGTAACAGGTCAAATGAGCTATTCAAAAACTAAAAGCTGGAAGAGAACACTCATGAAATTATAAAAGCTACTTCTTGGCTCTTGCTTGAAGAGTGTTCCGTGTACTATATAGATGCATGTTAGGAACCTGGAACACTTAGAAAAGTGTATTAATATACCAGTTGGAGTTGTGTGACTGCAGAACATAACTAAATATTTGAATGCTTCAGAACACAAGCCCCTTAAGCACAAGAAAATTATCTCATCAGCTGTGACAAGACTCTTAAAGTTCACAAGTTCAGACAAGGGTGCGACCAAGTCTGGCCAGTGAGGGCTTAAAGTCTTTAAAGTGCATTGCTAATGTGATGTGTGTCTTAACCTCATCTGAGTATATGGTAACTCTTAAAAGCTTTTTGCCTTCTACAAATGACCTAAAAGATTGGGGAAAGCATGAAGAGTTCTTAAAGGTAGCTTGTGCGTTGTCTGAAGAAGAGTAAAGAGTTGCTTACAAAGACTGAGGCACAAATGGAGTAGTTGTGTTACCTGACTTCGTAGCTGAAATTCTGTCCAGGATGCAGAAGTCCTGTAGGTATTTGCAGAGCAAGACCTGCTTCATCCTTATCCCATGAGTGGTAGATATTGGGTAGTTAAGAAAGAAACTTCTTTGAAAGGAAAGGAGTCTGTCTCTGTAATAAAAGCACTTTCAGCAGATTGAATGTCTAAGTCTTGAAAGAACATCTGAATGTCTTTTGCTGTTGTATTAGTTGGTAAGATTAGTTTGAGCTTTAATTAAACAAGGTCAAAGCTTAACATTCGGAAGTGCTTTGTACTTGTGGATCATCTGACATCAGCTGGTGATGCAGATGGTAAATTTAGGTAGAACTTTTGTCATCTTCATTGATAATTTCTCTGACACAAAATTCTTCAGAGTACTTAACTGTGTCACCAAAAGGACAATGACAACTAGAATTTTGTGCCTGTAGCAAGAGAGGAGCTGAGTATCATTTCAGGTGAAAGGATTCCTGATAATCATTTTGATATGCAATTATTTCTTTCAAGTTTGCACCTGTGTATGTAGACAGAAAAGTAGACCATAGAATATATCTAGGAAGCATAAACTAAGTCTGACTTTGTTGTTATTCCACCTTGCTACAGTTCATTTGGAGAAGAAAAACCTCAAGATGGCAAGCAAACGAAGTAACACAGACTGCATGTCATGCAGCGTACTGAACTGGGAGCAGGTCAGTCGTCTGCACGAGGTTCTTACAGAGGTGGTTCCAATTCACGGACGAGGTAACTTCCCAACACTGAAGATAACTCTGAAGGACATTGTTCAGACTGTTCGGACTAGGCTGAGCGAAGCTGGCATTGTGGTACGTGATGTCCGTCTGAATGGGTCTGCAGCTGGTCATGTCCTGGTCAAAGATAATGGGCTGGGATGCAAAGATCTGGATCTCATTTTTCAAGTTTCTCTTCCAAGCGAGGCAGAGTTTCAGTTAGTTCGAGATGTGGTGTTGCGGTCTCTCTTGAATTTCTTGCCGGAAGGAGTAAGCAAGCTGAAAATCAGTCCAGTAACACTGAAGGAAGCCTACATCCAGAAGCTAGTCAAAGTGTACACAGAGTCTGACCGCTGGAGCTTGATATCGCTTTCCAACAAACATGGCAGGAACGTGGAGCTGAAGTTTGTAGACTGCATACGGCGACAGTTTGAGTTCAGTGTGGACTCCTTCCAAATCATATTGGACTCCCTGCTCTTTTACTATGACTATTCAGAAACCCCCATGTCAGAGCACTTCCATCCAACTGTGATTGGGGAGAGCATGTATGGAGACTTTGAAGCAGCTTTTGATCACCTCCAGAACAAGCTGATAGCTACCAAAAATCCTGAAGAGATCCGAGGTGGTGGTCTTCTGAAGTATAGTAATCTCTTAGTACGAGACTTCAGGCCCATGGATAAGGATGAGATCAAAACATTAGAGCGCTACATGTGCTCCCGATTCTTCATAGACTTTCCAGACATCCTGGATCAGCAGCGCAAGCTAGAGACCTACCTCCAGAACCACTTCTCCAAAGAAGAGAGGAGCAAATATGACTACCTCATGATTCTGCGCAGGGTAGTGAATGAGAGCACAGTCTGTCTAATGGGACATGAGCGAAGGCAGACTCTCAACTTGATTTCTCTGCTAGCACTCAAAGTCCTGGCAGAACAAAACATCATCCCTAATGCCACTAATGTCACCTGTTACTACCAGCCAGCACCTTATGTTAGTGATGTTAACTTCAGCAATTACTACCTTGCCAATGCTCCTGTGCCTTACAGCCAGTCTTACCCTACTTGGCTGCCTTGCAACTGATTGTTCCACTTCAGTGTTGAGTGGAGGCTACTGAAGGCTGAGATGTTGAGTGTGTATATAGACAAGCAATAACTGTAAGTTGGAGGCTTTCTAATGGAAATATGACTGCATTGGACTGTCCATTTCCTGGTGTGCCATAGGAATATGCAACCAGGTGACCTGCTATGAACCTTTCGGTATATCTTTACAAATGCCAAGAAGCATTATTACCTCTTCATTAGGAGAAGAGAACCAGCAGCCAAATGTTGAGAGGAGTAGTTACAAAACTCTGTACTAGTTCTGGAAGTGGCTATTAGTGTATGATTTAAGTGGCGTATTCAGTAAACTGAGTTAGTTAATAGAAGAAAAACTGTGAAATGTCTCGAGCCAGGCAGAAGCCAGTCCTGGAATAGCAGCAAAAATTTGCTTTCTATTGCTTAACCTCACTACTCTACACTTCCTCACTTCAAGTGCTGGCCAACTTTGTATTGAATTAATTGTGTAAGAGTGGGCTCATGTCATGCTTGGGCTGCTTCTGCTTTCTGGCTGCGTAGAACTGGTAACTGTAAGGATACTGTCTGTCTTGTAGGGGACCTAAATGTTGTGTCCTGTATTACCTAGAGATTTATGGTCCTGCCTCAAGTTCAAGATTAATTTATTGGAAGTTGAAGATGGATTATGAAGTCATTCTCCAAAGCATAAGCTGGCTAAGTTTTTCTTGAATACAAAAATTTTGATAGTGGGGTCTCTAAACATGCACCAAAACACAACCTAAAACTTGGTAATGTGAAAAGCCCTTGAAATTAGGGACTGGAACCACAGTTGGAGTAGTTAGGATGGGAAAACTCTAAGGGCAGGCTTAAGATAAAACCTTTATGACTGCGTCTTTCAAAACAGTTTCTGGCACAGTTGGAAAGCACTGCAGCTCTTACACTGAGGTTTAATGCAACTTTTCTCAGAGGTCCACAGCTAAAACAAACAGAAGACCCTCAACAACAAAAAGCAGACCCACAAACCTCCCCTAAGCCACTGTAAGTAGCAGGATGATGTGCATTCCTACCACAGTATGAATTCCTGAAGTGCATCCTAAAAATAAATTTATTCTTGTAGAACTTCAGGCAGGTCCTGAAGGCTTGTCTTTCTGATAGCACTAATGGACTGAGCTCTACTAGTTTATCCCTATCACCTGATCACTGTCTGAGATATTTTGAGTGTTTAAAGTCTAGTTTTTCTCCTACTGGTGTTAACCCTAATTTGAAGAGGTATATAAACCCTAAGCAGAGCTCTCCACAAGGTTGAAAGTCTGTTCCTGGTTTTGGAATAGCCTCTGGAAGAGTATTTAGTCCTTTGGAGATGTAGAGGGCCGAAATTCCCAAAGGATGTGTGCTGAACTTGCTGCCTTGAGACTTCTGTGCCTTATATGGAAGGCTAAAATTTCCCTGCTTCTATGTACATAGTGCTACTACTATATAAACTGGATAACTTTCACTGAATTGCAGTAGTAAAATACACCTAGTAAATGATCTTGAGTTTCCATTGCTTAACCAGAGAGGTAGACTAAAAATGCATATCTTAGAGCTGTTTAATATGGTGCAATGTTTAATACTTGTTTCCTGAACTTTTTATGACTTACAGCTGTCTCTGCAAGCTTCTGAGACCAAAGTGCCTGACCAAATGAATGATTTGCACTTAGAAGGGTAAAGCCAAACATGGGCAAAACACCAATATGTAGTTGCTGTTCCAGGTGGAAAACAGTAGCAGTGCAGCACTGAAATGGCAATAAAAACCTGACTGTTCTTCATAGGACCAACACCTAGTAACATTGTAGGTTCCTTTCACTTGTCCTAACTACTTTATAAAAACTGACTTGGTAGAATAGCAAGGCTACTCTTTTGTTCACACTGCGTCATTTAGCAGAGAGTGATCCAGTCTAGAAAGCAAGACTATTGCCAACTATGCTTTAGCTCAAATTTTTGAGCAGTCTTGTAAACAACTTCAGTTGCAAATAGAAAAATAATTTGGTGCTTTCTTCATTAAAGGCTTCCTGAGTAGTCAGCCAAAGTAGCTAAACTTGAAAGTGCTCCACGTTTTTTATTAAGTGTGGTTTGGACTTGACATAGCAAAGAGAAAAGACATCTCTCACCCAAGACTTTGATTATTTGGAAGGCTTTTTAAAAACCAACATGATGCCAGCGTTGCCATGGATGCTAAACTTAGTGCAGGCTTACTGCTGGAATGCATAGCTGGGTATGAATAACTTCTGCATGCAAGGCAGTACTTGCCTTAGTGTAGAGTGTCACTAAAAAGAAGGAATTATTTTGCTTGAGTTGTAGTTATTTAAGTAGCTGTTATTAAAGCCAACCTAAGCTATACCCATTGCAAAAGTGAACCAGTGCCTAAAGGGACATGCTTTATTTGCATATCAGATAGCTCAGACCTCTGTATCTGTGTTGTGCAATGCCATGGCTGGTCTTTAGAAACTGTTCCTGTGCATGAGCTTGTGTAGAAGTAGTCAGATGCTCAGGAGGAGTCTTTGCAAACTCGAAACTGACAAGCTTATATTTTATTAGTCTTTGAATGGCTTGCCTGACAGGGGTATCTGTTGGAAAAGAGAAGTATTAGAGGGAAAGCTCTAATGTATTCCTACTGAGACTGAGCTACTGAGAATTTAAGCTTCCTGCCATAAAGACTGTTTTTTGCTAGTGTAACATTACTTGAGCCTCTGAGGAACCTTTATGTTGAATGACTGTTCTCTGAACAGATGGCTTGCAGGGTTTAAGCTTTGGAGTACTGCTGTGTGCCCTGCCTGGCTCTTAAATTGCTCTGGTGTATTGAATCTCAGTATTGTAGCCTGGATGTCAAACTCTTGAATAAACTGCACACTACCTTCTGCATTGACCCTACCATATAAGGGATCAGTGGGCCATGCTTGTCTCCTTGCCTTCAAATAATCCTGGCTTGGCACTTAGAGCTGGAATATTCAGTAGCTTTTCATCGCTACTGCAAGCAGACTATGCCTATCTCTTTTAAGTTGTCCTAGCAGTCTGATGTTGCATGTGGCAGCAGTTTAATTTTGATCTGTACAAGCTAGTTTGAGTTAAGATTTATGGTGGCCTCTGTAACAAGGAGTAACATGAGAATGAATGTCAAGTTGAAGTTAATGACCCTGTACTGACTCTAAGGTGCCTGCTTGATTCTGTCCACCATCAGTACTTAATGCTGCTGCTGCAAACCTACTCTGTTGTGTTGCCCACTTGTGTCAAGTGGAGATTAGAGAAAGACTGCTCTGCTTCAGACTGTTAAAATTCCCTGTAGGCGGTGGCATCAGATCCAAACTGCAGTAACACTAGACTCCAAGTCTTGTATCACTGCATTGTTTCTCAGGACTAGGTTTCTACTAAACTAAACTGTGTGGTTTAAAATAGCTGTTTTCTTCCTGTGGCTTAAATTCTGGTAGGCTAAGTTGGTCTGAGGTTAAGCATCTGTTGTCAATATTTATTGCTGAGTTCCTTTTGATTTACAGTTTATTGGTCTAATTTCATCATAAGATTTTTAAAATTTTGTTATTTGATAAAGATGCTACCAAAGATCTAGACTGGGATTTAGTCACTTTTGTAAGATCCCCATGCTGATCCATGGTCACTTAGAAAAGTTGTAAGGTTAAAGCTTACTTTATGCTCCCTCTGCTCAAGAGTTAACTGTTGCTGTGTTTTTCTTCAGCTAGTTCAGTCAGTCACTAAGCCAAAGGCTGAAGACTACTTGCTTTTGAGTAGCCATTTTTGGAAAGCTCGTCACAGTTTTAAATCTTATCTGCGAAGCAGTAGGCCATATTTAAGTCTAATCTAAATGCCTGAAGCTTTTTACTGAAACTTAAAGGCTAATAATTTGGGACTGAGTTTTGGGGTTAAACATTTGGTATGTTTTGTGTCTAGGCTTTGTGGGTTTTTGATCACTAGAATAACTACTAATTTTGCTACCAATCTCTGCCTGGTACTATATGAGAAGTTGGGAATAAGCCTCTTAGGAAAGAACTTGGACAAATTCCTTCAATTTTAAGCTGTCAGTGTACTTGTTTACTATCATCCTCACTCAACCTATTCAATCAGGGTGCTTATTTCTATGCAGGAATAAGCAGTAAGTTGACCATCGTCACTGGAGACTTGGTCTAATTTGGGCATTGGGAGGGCCAGATGGATAGCAATAATTCTAGCCCTTGCATTGAAGTTGTGCTCAACCATATGTTAAATATGGTGAAATGTATTTCATTTGTTCTTGAATTTCAGTGAAATTAGATGTAAGGTGGGATTCTGGGCTCCAGTTGCAGAAGCTTTGTGGGGAAATTATTGGAGCACACTCATTTGTATGGGAAGAGGCCACTCATTGATGTGTGTAAATTGGGCTTGACTCTTTCAGATTAAAATTGTACTTTCTGTTGAAATTTAGAAGGCCTTTTTCTGTTTTTTTTTTTTTATTTAGTTGTTGAAAGAAGTTTTTGGAGGAAGTGAGGTTTTTTTTGTTTTGCCAGCTTAAAGTAATAGAAATATTTGGATTTGTGATGAGCTCAAATGTGAGATTGATCACAGCGATCTTGTCTACTGATCTGCACTGTGGTGATCACTTGTTCGTGGAAATTGGGGTTTGGACTTCAATGTTTCTGAAATTCTTGTGCAAATAAACTTATGCTAAACTTTGCTTGCCTTAAGTAATTCTTGCATCAAAAAAGTGCTGACAAAGGATTTGTGGAGCTTATTGGCCAATGTGTGTAGATGCACTGTGGGAGACGAATAGTGATGGGGTACACAGTAATGCTTGGTTTTAGATGTTATTCAAGGTGCTCTTTCTTTATGAATGTACACATCTGCCTCGACTTAATGAATATTAAAGGAAGATATGATTCTTCATGATTCTAGTGACAGTTTCTAGAGACCCATTTTTGCCCTCTGACTGTTACCTAGTCTCAGCTTGACTTTAAAAGTCCTATGTCTGTTAAGTAGTGTCTGTTCTGATTTAGAGCCTGCCAGTTTGTTCTGTGATGCACTTCAGTTTCTATGCCATTCCAAGTGAGGAACCTCTGCATACATCAGTTCACGAGCCAAGGAAATGAGAAAAAGTCAGCAATTGCTCAAGTTATTTGCAGTTTGAAGTCATTGTTCTTTTGCTCCATCCTAAAATCTGATACTTCTACATACCAAGGGTCAGTGGAGGTTGAGCAGGTCAAACTTAAATATGAGCTAGAGGGATCTGGCAGTCTACTCATTGCTTCTCCTGCTCCAGGGTCAAAAAATAATGGGCTGCAAAAAGTGATTGCATCTAGTTCCATCCAGAGCTTGGACTTGGTTAAGCTGGAGAAATTCCAGCCTTCAGGACACCTGCAGTGGCAACTTGCATGGAGATTAGCAGAGGCAGTGTGATCTTGTGGAAGTAATCATGAAGCTTGTGTAGTCCATTTTCAAGGTGCAATTGCTTCCCTCATAACTTAAATTGAGAACTGATAATGCAACTGGACAGCATAAGCCATCTGTCTGTCACCTGAAACTCCCTTACCTCAACTCCCCAGTTTATCTCATCTGAGTTATTTTGGGTAACATCCTGAAGTTTCTAGAATACCCAGCTTAGCTTTGTGAGGTCAGATACCAAAATAGCAAAACAGCAATGCCTTAAGCAAGTGGTGGTATGCACTTCCAGTTCCACAAGGAACTTACATAATGGTGAAGGCAGAGGAACTAAAGAAAGATGTTCTTGCTCTCTTGCTGTTTTATTGTTAATGAATGTTGTCCTGTTCTGTTGTACTGCTAGAACCCAGTCTTGTTCATGCTGTGCAAGATGAACTCAGTCTTGTGATGAGTGCCTTAGAAGACAAAAGGTTTTCCAACTTGTTGCCATTGTTTGGCAGATAAACTTATTCCTTTTTCTTTCCATGATGGAATTTTTAATATTTTTTTAAAGAGTATCCAGTGTGCCCTTAGAGGCAGATGTTCTTGTGTGAGAGATTTTTCTTTGCATTTCTTTGCCTTTTCCCCCTATTGCTTACTACATATTTAGTGCATGAATACCCTAAACACCTGAAGTTGCTGTTTTCAGCCACAAAGTAGGATTTGTATTTATCCACTGGCTTAAAAGGGACATATATTAAAGAGTGTAATATGCCACTTGAGCATGGGTGTTAGATACAGTGGTTATGTAGTAGTAGTGCTATTATCTGCTGAGCTTCATCTCAAGGAAAAGATGAGCTCTCTATCCTATAGGCTGAGGGAGCAGTTAACCTGCCAAGCCTTAGTGATTTTTTTTTCCTAGTAGGAAGGAGTTGGATTATGTCAAGAACTGTGCACAAAACAACTGCTAGATCCTAAACTGATAGTTAAGGAAAGCTTTACTACCTACTCTGGTGTTACTGCATTGATTCTTGGTTTGGTTTAGTGAACTGGCAGAAATTAGTTTCCTAGGCTAGCTGATCCACAAAATTCTGTGCGTCATCATTGGTAAGTAGAACAGAACAGTCCATGCCACCTCCCTGTTTAGAAAATGGAGGAGTGCTAACTCCTGGAGAGGTCTGGCCAGCCTAATCTATAGGAATAACTCTTTGTCATTGATAAATCACTATAGCTAGCCTGCTTATTTCAGCAGTGTCCAAATGTCAAGGCCTGAACTGCTTTAGGGAAAAATTTGTCCCCATGTATTCCCAGCAGGTGAGTTGTTATTTAATACTGTAGAGGCAGTTTCACTGGCAAAGCTGGAAAATTCCTTTCTGATGTTATGTGGTTGGTTGTCATTCACATGCCAGAACACAGACCACAGCCAGGCAATTCATCCACTCTTATACCCCATAAACATTAACTTTATTCCACCTCTTCATGTAGCAAATCTGCTTCAGAGAATAGGGAAACTTGTGCCACTCAGGGTTTATACCAATTGCAACTCTCATGAAGGGAAAATTGTCTCCCCTGCAGGAGAATGGTTGAAGTGTGAGACTTGTGATCCAGTCACTACCTTCATACAGCAAAGCAAGACTTCTGGGCATGTTGGATGTGGTGTATGTGAATTGTACTCACAAGCTGATCCCTTTGTGGGTGTTCTCCTGCCTCCGAATCCACTGTCTGCAGCAATTCCCTTCTACCCACTGATAGCACTTACCCAAATAAGTTATTCTGAAAGCTGAACCTCAGTGTACCTTTCCAGGGAAAGTGCCACCTGAAGGTGCTCAGTAATGGCAATTGTGTACTTGGAGAACCTGTTCTAATATTTGATTGTGGTTATTACTGTGAACTTCATTTACACTTCCACATATGTCAAAGATGACTTTCAAACAGCTGCGGATTGCTGCATCCTTATCAAAAAGTCTGAAATGTCCCAGGCTGTGCTGTGCTCTCCACTGAGGGGTTCTTGTATGATGCTGGATTTGGAAGCTGGGAGTGTTTTCTTCCATAACTTTATGGCTCCTGCCCATCTCATGAACAAGCAGCAGTTGCTAGCCCGGTGCCCTATACACCACACATAATAAATAGCCCTAAATGGCATGCCAAGTGGTCATGTTGAGTCAGTTACTTGTGGTGATTTCAAAGTCCATCTGCTGCTTCTCAGCGCAGCCTTGCCTGTCTGGTATCAACAACATCTGTGCTCCTGGTTTCCAGATGTAGTATTTTGCATCTGATGATAGTAGAAAAAAATCCCAATGTTTTGTCCGAATCCTATGGACAAATAGTCATAGACAGGTTATGGACAGGTGACACTGAGCTGCAAGGGAGCCTTGATCTGCTTGAGGGTAGGACAGGCCATGTGCCCAGGTGGCCAAGAGGGTCAACAGCATTCTGACCAGCAACAGCAGGGAAGTGATTGTCTCCTTGAACTTGGCACTGGTGAGGCTGCCTGGAGTACTGGTTCAGTTTTGGGGTGCAGGAGCAGATCCAGAGAAGGGCAACAAAGCTGGTGAAAGATGGAGAACAGGTCTTGTGAGGAGCAGCAAAGGGGACTGGAGTTGTTTAGCCTGGAGAAAAGGAGGCTGAGGGAGACCTCACTCTATAGCTCCCTGAAGGAAACTGTAGCCTGATGGGTGTTGGTCTCTTCTCACTAGTAACAAGTGGTTGGACAAGAGGAAATGGTCTCAAGTTGCATCAGGGCAGAATTAAGTTGGATATTAGAAAAAAATCTTGACTGAAAAGAGTCTGGAGCAGGCTTCCCAGGGCGGTGATTTAATTCCCATCCCTGGAGGTGTCAGAGGCAGAGATGTGGTGCTGAGGTATGTGGTTTAGCACCTGTCTTGGTTAGACTTGATAGTTCTTTGAGGTCTTTTCCAACACAAATCATTCTATTATTCCAGGGCAGAGTAACTCATTTTTGTTATTTATTACCTTATTTACCTGGAGGTGACAGGAGTGATCACTGTTTTGTGGTGTTCTTGCATACTGAAGGGTATGCAAGGTTGTTGAAGGCACTTTGAAACCTGCAGGTGGTTGAAAGTTAGCATCAGCATAAAGTCCACAGATGGATGTAGATTATTTGAATCTGTAGGAGGAAATAAAATACTCCCCAGAGTAGAGAGCAAGGAAAGCTTCTGTTCAGTCACCACATGGCAGCAATTCCTGGGTCCTTTCCTCTGCACTCCCTCATCTGAAACACTGATGACAATGATCCTTGAGACACAAGTTTGTGACACGACTGAAGAGCTCCATTTTTTTTCTGCTCTTTCCATCACATCTGTTAGCCATCACAACCATCTGCTCGTGTAGGGCTTCCCAAATCTTGTGTAGCCAGGACTGATGTAGCTCTTTAGATGTCACGAGTTCCCTTCCACTTTCTTCTCCAGGACAGCTTTTCTTAAGAGGGAGGAAAAGTAAGCTGGTTTTGGGAGAGGAGCCTGCCATTGGGCCCACCACCCAGATTCTCTGCAGCAGTTGCGGAGGTTTATCAGATGCTGTGAGGGGTTCACTAACAGCCTGGCAGATGCCAATGGCTGTGACCATTCTGCTGTCCTGCTGCACTGGAGTTTGTTTCTGCAGCCCTGTTCCATCAGTGGGAGCAACATGTGTGGATGGGGCTCAGCCTCTGGTGGTGAATTCAGGAATTATTCCAGAGAAATGCTGCTTGTACCAAAAATAAACAAACAAACAAAAAAACCCAACCCACAAACAAATGAAAAAAACCCCAATGTCTGTTTTGGAACAGAGGAAACTTTGAATGGAGAAAGATTCCAGCTAAGTATGTACATGTTTTACATTGATGGTCAGTCTCCTTTCTTGCAGAACTTCTCTGACTTCTCCTATGTACTACTATTTCCCAGATCAAAAAATTAGCCTGAAGAGGGGCTTAGGTAACACAGGGACTTGCTGGTAGGGTCAGAAGCAGGTATTTTGGAAGACCTGCCTGTTGGAGTGGGAAGGCAAAGGGGATGGATAGTCCTGGGATGTTTCAGAAACCAAACAGCTTGCAGGTGTTTAAGAAACCCCACAGATGAACTGGGGAACCACAGTTTTGAAGCAGAGGTGCCTTATCTTCTTACAGGCATGTCTGGCTTAAACCTGCAGCAGTGTGTTGGCAGAACTTTCAGAGGGGCTGTGTTATGCCCATGTTTGGGGTGCTCTGTGTGTGCAATTCATAACTTTTTGCAATAATTGCAGTATAAAATCAGAGAGTGTAATCATGATGTTCTGTTCTTTTGTGCTATGTGTGTAGCTCTCCTCAGCAGTTATGGAGTGAGCTCTGGTCCTTGGTGTTCTCAGCCAGATTTTTGTTCTCTGGGTTAGAAAGAGAAGATTTTTTTATGGATTGTGCTGGTTTGAGGCTAACTGGAATATTTTAATAGAGAAAATTATATTATAGGCTGTGAAAGGAAAACAACGGTGATGTCTACTTCACTCACAGGCTTGCTGAGATGTTTAAGAAAAGAATACGAAACAAAGATAAGCCACT
>WBNM01032656.1:0-106512 GCA_013399055.1 Ramphastos sulfuratus | reverse complement strand
GGGGGCAGGCAACTCCCAAGCCATCACATGGGTATAATTGCAACCATGATAAGAAGTTTCTGTTGACCAGAACTTGTGGTTTTGTTTTAATTGAAATAACAGTTGAAAACATGTGGATTTTTTTTTTTTTTTTTTAAATACTTGATTTGGCTGTCAGTCAAGAGCCAGCTGAACATGAGACAGCAGTGTGCTCAGATGGCCAAGAAGTCCAACAGCATCCTTGCCTGTATCAGGCATAGTATGAACAGCAGGACCAGGGAAATTACTGTCCTGCTGTACTCAGCACCGCTGAGGCTACACCTTGAGTTGTGGGTTCAATTTTGGGGCCCTCACTATGAGAAGGTCATTGAGGTGCTGAAGCAAGTCCAGACAAAGGCAACAAAGCTGATCTGGAGAACGAGTTTTGTGAGGAACAGCTGAGACAACTGGGGTTGTTTAGTACGGAGAAAATAACACTGAGGGGAGACCTTCTCCGTCATTACAATTAGGTGAAAGGAGGCTGTAGTGAGGTGGGGGGGGGTCAGCCTTTTCTCCCTAGTAGTGATAGGATGAGAAGAAAAGTCCTCAAGTTGCACCAGGGGAGGTTTAGATTGGGTGTTAGAAGAAACCTTGATTGAGAGGGTTCTCAAATGCTGGAATAGGCTCCCTAGGGAGGTGGTTGAATTCCCATCCCTTCTGAAGGACATGGTTTGGCACTAGCCTTCATAGATTTAGATAATGATTAGACTCAATGATCTTAAAGGTCTTTTCCAACAGAAGTGATTCTATAATTCTTTCATAAGTAAAAGTTTATTAACTAGTAATGTGAAATTTGATGGAAATAGTCTTGCTTTTACTTGGATTCTTCAAGTGAAGTGAATACTTCACTTTGCTTGTGAAGTTAGGGTTTGTAATTCCAGAACAGCAGCTTTTAATTTGAAGATGGGTGCTATTTGATTACTGATTTTGCTTCTTGCTAATAGAGCAGCAAAAGCAGCTCCAGTTTATCTCAGAGATCCTTTAACCAACTTGCAATATTATAACTCCAGCTCATGGTCAGCCCACTGCTAACAAAACCTGCAGATCCAAACTTCATGGGAAGTTAGTAGTAGTACTATATAATGCATTATATTGATCCATAGTTAAATAAAAGGAAAACTGCAGAAAAAGCTCTCAGCATTTTAAACCTTGTCTGATGAGTGTCCTAGAGGCCGTTTCAGGCATGCTTGATAGATTACAAATAAAAATATAAAAAAATATTTATTTTTTAAGAGGGACCATCTTGGAGGAGGTGTTCATTACTGTATATCATCAAATCATAGAACTGTTTCGGTTGGGAAACACTTCTATAATCTTCAATCCAGCCATCACCTAACTTGGCCAAGTCTGGTGCTAAACCGTGGCCCTCAGTGCCACATTTGTCTTTCAAACAGCTCCAGAGATGGGCATTCACCCATCTCCTTTTATGACACTGTAATACACCACAAATAGGCTGCAGTGTAGTAGCACTGGCTCATGGCACTTTTTGAAGCAGTCTGACCCCAAAGGCTATGTGTTATACCTACTACCTAAATTTCTATACACTACTTTTTGTAAAAGGCATCAGAGGACTGAGAAACCTGCAGCAAGACAGTTAAGGTTTGGAAGCTGATGGCTAGCAGTGCCTGCTCTGCATCTTGAAGAGAGTATTTCTGTGCGTGGACCATTTTGGAGAGGACCTTAGGGTTCTGCTGAGAGCTGAGAAGCAGCACAGGCCCCTTTAACCTCCTGCTGTACTCTCTGCATAACGATGTGAATTAAGCATCAAGTTAAACCTTACCTTGAAATTTAATCAGGCTCCATAGCAACCTAACATACTTTTTTTATTTTTCCAGTGGTTTAATTTCCTTTTTATTTCCGTACTGATGGATTCTTGAGAATCCAGACATGCCTTGGTGCTGGCAGCTTACCTAGACTTTAACCAGTTAGCAAAGAACTCAAGCACTGCAAAAATAAGGTGTAAATATTGTATAGATATTGTGAACAAACATTTAAAGAGCTGATTTTTATTGCTGAGAATATTTTTTTTTTTTTAAATCTTACTTATGTATTTTCCATTTTCATTTTTCTATGGAGAGTTGCCAGTTGCAGCCTGGCTCTCAGATATCACCTGGAGATTGCTGTCATAGGTGACAAGAACAGCAAAATGTAGGTATGACTGTTACTCAGGCTAAAGTTTCACTTCCTGTGAAGACAATTTTGTTTTCTTAAAAAAAACTGTGATGAAATATTTCACAACAATGTTTTTCTTTCACGGAAGATCGCTTATATAGAGCAAGCATAGGGGTTTGTTTTGGCAGAAAGTTCCTGATGTATGACCACCTTAAAAGAAATTGCTTTTAAGATTTCACAGAACATTGTGTCCTGTGCCCTGGAAGGTTACTGGGGGGTGGTTCTGGTGTCTGGCTGCAAAACCTGTCCGGTGCTGCTTGCTTTTTTTTTTTTTTTTTTTTTTTCCTTCCTTCCTGACACTTTGCCTTCAGGTTATCTCAAGTCCAAACTCAGCCTCCAGTTAATTTGAATGTCCCTGCTTTTAGAAAGGGCTGGTGTAGCATGTGTGGGCTGAGGTCGACGTGATGTGGGGACCACGAGCTTTGGGGAAGGTAAAAGCTGTTGTTTGTCATGTCAGGTGCTCCTGCAGTGTAGCATGAGATTGTTGTGACTGAAGTGTGGGACTTAGCACTTGGCCTTGCTGAATCGAGTTTGTTGTAGTGAGGGGCTGCTGAAAGCCAATTAGATACATTTTCCTTAAAGGTAATGGGAAGATGTTTCATTTTTGGAACAAAACTTAATGTGTGGAGGGTACACACCCATCTGGGTTTTGAAATTAGATCTATTAATAAAGATTAAAAAGATGGAATGATGTTTCTGAGGAATGTTTGGAAAGGAGCTTGTCCTGCTTAGAGGGCAAACAACTTTTGAGCCTATTAACAAGAGGGGGGAATTATTAGAAAACAGCAAGTTGTGAGAGAAATTGGCTGGAGAGCATTCTGGTACACTGATTTTAGTGTTAAAATTTGAAATGCTGGGTAAATTCCAGGAGAATGAAAACATGCAGCCTGTTTTCCAAGATTGTAAGAGGGGATCTAGGAAGAACCACATAAATCCTGATTTCTGACTCTGGTTTTACAGTTTAGTGGAAGAAATGCCTTGTACATGTGAGGGAGTGATCCTGGCACGTAGGGTGAATAGTGGACTCTTTCCCATAAGCTTTTGAAGATAATATGAAATGAGGTCCAAGGGGAAGCATGATACTGACTTTAAAAGATCAGGATTGGAAAATTTTCCCTTTTTTTTTATCCTCCATGGGCTTCTTGAGGGTGTTGTTTTGGCTGTGGGCAGGGGTGCTGAACTTCCTGAGTCGCTGCAGACTGTGGGACAGTACGGATTTGGATCAGCAGCTGCAGGTATCAGTTTCTTTTGCATAATACTGCAACTGCAGCACAGCAGAGCTGTCCCCACTTGCTTCAGTCACACGAGAGGATCTGGACCCAAGTGGGGGAAAGATGATGCAAGACATGCCACTTCATCTTGTATCACCAGTATAAGGGGTTCACTGTCCTTCTCCAGAGCTAGCTAGCAAACATCTTCATGAAGACAAAAATCACTTTTCTCTGCCAATCCTTGAAGAGGATGATAGAAATCTTCAGGAAACCAGCCACTCTGTCTTCATGGAACCACAGGATCCTTCTATGAGTATTCTTCACTCTAACCACCAGAAGCCATCTGATGGTCACTAATGAATGAAAACCTTTCAGATGGACCCTTCTGCATGACAAGTTGAGGTCTGAGGACCTTCCCTAGTGTCTTGATGAAGGCCAGGCTTTCGTGTGCAAATGATGGTGGTGCAGTAATTGCTGCCCAGTATGACCACTTCTCCAGTTTTTAAATCCAGTTTTGACTTGTACAAATGGAGAGATTTAAGAGCCACCTGGGCATGGTCCTGGGCAACTGACTCTAGGGTGCCCTGCTTTACCGGGGGGTTGGACCAGGTGATTGCTAAAGATCCCTTCCAACCTCAAGCATTCTGTGAATCTGGGTAGCTCAACCAAGTCATAAAGCTAAAGAAGTCTTCCTTTTTGGCAATGGAAAGGTGACTGTCCAGGGAAGTGCTGCTTAGAACAGTTTTCTGTGACCAGCTTTAAATAAGTACAACTGTGCACAAGGGCTTTCTACCACTACCTTAATATCTGTCTTCCTACAGGAAGACTTTGATGTTTGTAAAGGGGGAAGGTGTGGCATGATGTGTTGGGAGGAGCCATGAGTTGCTACGGTTCCTTCAATTTCAGCTGCTTCAGCCTCAACGTTTAAAATGGTGGTGGATTGCTTGAACTCTTTTCTTCCGATGTTAACTCTTATTCTCTTCTCACTTCCTACATTCCCTGCCCCACATGGAAGAAAAGGGATGTAGCAGGTCTGAGCAGTGAGGATGGTACACGACAGAGAAAGTCTGCTTTACACGCTTGATGTTCTTTGTAAGCTTGAGAAATAAAATGGTCTTGGAGCACAGAGAACCTTGTCTTCAAGTGTAAGCCAAGAATCTTTGAAAATGCTTTGAATACATGTTGCCTGTATTTTAGACTGACACAGTGCTTTGGAGAATGTAATTCAAGGCTGTAAGGCAGGTGTTCCCATTAGGAAATACACATGACATAATTTTTTCTTGGGCTTTTGTCTTCAAAGAATACTGAAAAGGTTTCTTCCTATGTGTTTGGTGCTCTTGGTGCTTACAAGTCACAGATGATGCAGGCTTTTCTAAAGAGGAAACAATCACAGAATGATGGAGGTTGGAAGGGATCTCTGGAGATCATCTAGTCCAACCCCTCTGCTAAAGCAGGTTTTCCTGCCTGGAGCAGATTGCACAGGAATGTGTCCAGGTGGGTTTTGAAAATCCCCAGAAAATGATTAAATACTGCTAACAAGGAAAATGTTCAGTTTCTTTCTTTAGAGAAACATGGATTCTGCAGGTAAGAGAGAGAAGAGGAAGGCATTTAAAAGCTAACTTTTAGACTCAGATAAGTCATTCTCAACAAAGCTAGTGAGGGGTCTGGAGGTGTCTTATGAGGAGCAGCTGAGAGAACAGGGGTCATTTAGACTGGAGAAAAGGAAGCTGAGGGTGAGACCTACTTGCACTCTACTATCTGAAAGGAAGTTGTAGTGAGGTGGAGGTTGGCGTCTTCTCACTAATTACAAGCAATAAAATGAGAGGATATGTTCTTAGGTTGCACTAGGGAGGTTTAGGTTGACTATTAGAAGAAATTTTTTGACTGAAAGGGTTCTCAAACACTGGAAGAGTCTCCCTGGGAAGGTGTTTGAATCCCTATCCCTGGAGGTGTTTGAAAGATGTGGAGATGTGATGCTGAGGGACATGGTTTAGCACCAATCTTGGTACCATTAGATAATGGTTGAAATTGATCTTAAAGATCTTTTCCAACTAAAATGATTCTATGATTTTTGTCTCTGCTTCAGTGAATGAGCAGTGAGTCATTCTTGTGCATACCTGCTTTCTTCTTTGGGTAGATCCCTGATGTGGGTTTGGGAGTTACCCGCCCCCCCACACTTTGTAAAATGACCCAGGCTAAAACTCAGTCGGCTGGAAGTTTAGATGAAGTTCTATTTACAGCTCAGCACAATATACAAGCAGATATATACACTATATACAGGAATATTTACAGAAATATACAAAGTAAGGGTAATACAGAAACACAACACCCCTCCCAGAAATCAGAGACCCCAGGAGGGGCTCCCAACCACCCTTCCCCCTTCTCCCCACCCCTATACCTTACCCCAAGGTTTTGAGGATCGGCCAGAGGAGGAGTTAGAAGAAAAGTGATTAGTGAAATTAATTTGTCGGAGAGAAGAAGCCAGAAGTTGCAGGATAGCCCCAGACACTGTATCAGAGAGAGTGCCCCAAGCCCGACTGTCTTATCTTTTGTTTTGGGTTCTTTCTTAAGCATAACAGCAAGCCTATGAGTGAAGTAGACATCACCATTGTTTTCCTTTCACAGCCTATAATATAATTTTCTCCATTAAAATATTCCAATTAGCCTTAAACCAGCACAATCCCTCTTTTAATTAGTTCTGCTACTGTCTAACACTTTTTTATACATATCGCACATCTGTTCAGCAGCTGCATCTGCCCATTTTGGGACACCCCTGCTGTAGGTTTCATTGTATGAATTGTGTAAATTCCAGGTTAGAGAGACCTGGAGAGACTTGTAGGGGGAAATGTGAAGAGGTTGGCTTGTGGAAATCTGTAAGGACAATTAGCTGAGTGCCCTTGCAGAAACATTTTTTCCAGAATTCCTCAACCTCTGTGCTTTCCCCTGGCTTCTTGGGCTGCCTCTCCTTTGGTGGCTACAGAATTTAGTTTGTAGTATTGATTGTGTCACAAATTACAGACAGGACTGGGTCATAATAATTTTGTCCCTCTAGGGTTGGAAGATACCCCTGAGCTGGGATGGAGTGGAGGAAGTCATGCCTCACACTCCTTTCCAAAGTTAAATTCCATTTTTTTGGGGGGGTGGTTGTTTGGTTGGGTTGGTTTGTTGGGGGGGGGAGGATGTGTGGTGTGCTTTTGTTTAGTTGTTTGTTGTTTGTTATTTGTCTTTGGTTTTGCTTGTGGATCAGGGTGTTTTGTGGGGTTTTTTTTGTGCTTTATTTTGGGTTCTTGTTTTTGCTTGTTGCTTCTTTTGGTGGGTAAGGGGAGGGGAGGGTGTTCTCCCATTGTTTTATTTCACCCAAAGAGCAGACAGTTTCCTTCTGCCTGCCCTCGTTGTCCCCAGCCAGCCCTGGGCTCAGCACCGCGGACAGCACTGGAGCAGGCAGGAAATTTGGGTGTGGCAGCCATCCATCAGTTAATTAACTCTCTTAAGAGCTTCCTCTCCTGATGGAGAAATCTCCCCCCCAAAAATGAGGCAGAAGACACTGTGGGGTTAATAAGAAGCCAGTAAGAAGATGAAGGGTTCAGTGAGTTGAACTGCCAAGGTCCTTGTGTCCCCAGGCTGAACAGAAGACTCTAGAGAGAGCGCTTATTGTCAAAGAACTATTTCCCACAAGTCTTTCTGAAGACAGTCTCCTCCTTGAGCTCAAGGACTGATCAGGCAGCAAGTGACTGAATCTGAGTCTTTCCTGCCTGAGGCAAAAGCTAATGAAAAGACTGGAGTTGAAGACTTTCCATTCAAAGCATGCCTGTGAAGAAACTTATCCTGGGTGTGCAGGTCATCCTCACGTTCTGCTGTGCTTGGAATTAAAAAGGGCAGCTAAAGGCTCATTTCCAGCCTTCTCAGGATGCTTCTTGCACCTGTCACACACATGCTGTGCATCCACCCGTTCACAGCTATGGCATATCTATACCAGTCCCTCAGTTAGAAATGGTTAATACCATTCCTTGTAGATCCTTTAATTTTGAGACTCTCATAAGGATCAATTAATTTACCTTTTGCACTGAGGAAAAAAAAAGAGGAAAGTATTTTAATCCAAATTTTATTGATGGAGACCTGAAAAGAGAAAGGAAAGAGAAGAAAATTGAAATAATCATACAGTAAAGTCCCATTTTTTAGGACCTTCAGGGACACTTAGTGTGAAGCAGTCTTTCCTACAGTATGGGCTTTCAAGGATTTCTTTGCTTCTTCCCCCAAAAGCACAGACCAGCAAAGTCTTGAGGCAAATCTCCTTCAGTAGGCAGCTGCATAGAAAATGTAACTCAGGTCTAAGACTACAAATAGGACAAAGCTGAGCTTTCCCACCTCAGCTTCCACCTTGTGATCAGCGTAGGTTCTTGCTTCCAGTCAGAGGAGAACATTTAAAAGGCAATATTTACCTGGCTGTAGGTTTTAAATAGCAGATTCTCCCTTCTCTTCTGGTGTTGCAGGCTGAGCTCTCTGTCTAGTTTCTGTCTCTGTGCTCTCTGGGGCTGTGTATTAGCTCACAGTAGTGTTTGAGCAGTACTTCTAATCCCCTTGACGTGTGGTAGCAAAATGATGGGTAGGCCATACTTCATCAGTTCTTCTGTAGACCTTTGTATGGAATTGTGTGATACCAATTTGTAAAAGACAGAGGAGAAA
Source organism: Ramphastos sulfuratus (assembly GCA_013399055.1). NCBI lineage: Eukaryota > Metazoa > Chordata > Aves > Piciformes > Ramphastidae > Ramphastos > Ramphastos sulfuratus. The sequence continues at coordinate 98,428 of WBNM01032656.1, read as the reverse complement.
ATATGTAACTAAGACTAGAGAAGCCAGGACTGCCTTAGCCTGACCATGGAAATATCAATGTCAGGTGGGAGCTGGATACACAGATGACTTTTCTTGGGCTGCCTGTAGAAGCTCTGTCTTGGATGTGTGTCCCATCATGCTGGTGCGCCTAGTCAAAGAAGACTGAACTGCCCACTTCAGTTGCCTGCCTCCAATATGTCCCCTTTCACTGGGGAGAAAAAGGGTGAGAGAACATGGGTGCTGGCTTCAAAATGTGAATGAGTTTGACTCCTGAGAAAATCACAGAACTGTAGGTGTTAGAAAGGTCCTCTGGAGATCCTATAGTCAAACCTCCCTGCTAGAGCAGGTTTGCCTAGATCAGGTTACACAGGAATGTGTCCAAGTGTGTTTTGACAGTCTCCAGAGAAGATTCCACACACCACCAGGCTGGATAGCCTTGTCCAGTGCTCCCTCACCCTCCAGATAAAGAAGACTACACCCAGCCTGGGCTGTCAGCATCTCCTCTCAAGTTTCTGGTGTGTGCTGGCCTGTTGATGGTGTGGAAAGCCTGAGGACAGCATTTGCTTTGTCCCCAGGAGCCTGTGTCCCTGCAGTGTGGGAGTATCTCAGCCAGCTGCGAGTGCTCCAGAGTGCAGCCAGAGAGTGGCATGTTGTATGCATGAGAGTGTGTGAACTCAGTCAAACTTCACAAACAAGGATAAGAACAGAGCCAGGACACAATCAGTGCTCAAATATAGCAACTCAAGGTTTCTTGAGAGACACAAGTGAAATAGACAGAGCAGGTGTCACACTCTCTGTGGCTTTCGCTTCCCATTACCTTGGTCTCTCAGCAGTGAAGCTGGTGCTGGCCATGTGGCCTGATTTAGCCTAAGAGCAGTAAAATAACCCTTCACAGGCAGCTTTGTTGCTATGCAGGGCAGAAAATGTACTGTGCCCTTCATGGTGGCATGCCATGCAAGTCCCTCACTTCTGGCAGAGTTGGTACAGCTAGTCCCCACATTCTACCCATCTCTATTGCTAGCTCCAGTGCTGCTAATGAACCAACTGAGCCTGATCCCAGACAGCATTTTGGTGCAACCTCATGGTTTGCTTATGGACTAATGATTAAGGGACTGTGCCACTCTTCTTCACAGCCCTGAAGTAACTGGCAGAGCTGGAGATCCAGGAACAGAGCTAGCTTCTCATATCACAGGAGATTGCAGTGCCTGAGAAAGGTTTGGTGGATTGAAATAAAGTTCTGGAGCCTTGGCTCTAGAACAAGGCTAGGCAACTGGAGGTCATCTAAATACTAATACCTGAGTTTCATCCAGCTCATTGCTTCTTCAGTGAGAAGATGAGTAACATTGCTTTGCAGCACTGCTCAGATTCAGCTCAGCTTGGCCCCTCTGACAAGGCCGGCTGCAGCTTTCATGTGGTGGAAAGATTGTGTTGGTGAAGTGTGACGTGCACCAAGGTGGTTCCAATCTCTCAGTCCCTGGAAGATGTTATAGGGAAGGTCACAGCTGGCCAGCAGCCTTCTCCTCAGCCTTGTGAGATATGCTGCTTCAGCTTTCCCCGAGGAGAAGACTCATGTTACAACAACGTGAAGAGACAAAATGCCTTCTTACCGATCCTCATTGGTGTGCCTTGGTGTGCTGAGCTAATGTGGTTATCCTTGTGGTTGCAACCAGTAAATTGCTGCCCTGCTGAGTGTACAGTAAGCTGCCATAACAGATGAACTGGTCCTCTCTGGCTTTCCTGGGCAGCTTGCATGAGGAGAGCCTCCTGTAGCTGTCTATAGACTTGGGCATGACTTGGGATGAGGGAGCTGTGTGTTGGACATGGCCTGAGAAAATGGAAAGGGGAGCCTATGGATTTAGGGCTCTCCTAGGCCTGGATCTAGGGCAGAGCTGGCTCATGCTCAATTGGGGGCCACCAGAACCTCAACAGGCGCAAAGGAAGACTCTCTATGTTGGAGGTGTTGCACGTGCTTGGCTTTCCTATTAGCACAACAGTGGCAAGGGGTGGCAGGTGCTATGGTCAACATGGCCATGCCATCGCCTTGGAGGAGCCACCAGGTTTGCTGGGCAGCCAGAAACAAAAGGGAGAGCATTCAGAAACAGGAACCTCCTGGTTACGCTGAAGCCAGGACTCTTGGGGGCTGTTAGTGTCATGAAGCATATCCCTCTTCTGACCTGTGTTGTCAGCCCAGTTGGCTGCCATGGTGCAGCAGGGTTTGTGGCTGGAAACAGCTGCTCTCTTGGTGCCCTTCTCTGACTCAAAACAGCAGCTCTTGTGAGAGAACACAGCAGCTAAAATGGGGTGGAGGGCCAGGTGCAGCCTGCGCAAGAGCTTTCGTAGTGTGCCAGGTGCCAATGACGCACTGAGCCAGGCAGGGAGTAAAAGAGAGAGAAACCAGACACATCCCCTGGATGCACACACCAGCTCAGGGGCCTGGCTGAAATCTGAACCAGGTGTTTCCCAGGGTATGTGAGCAAAGGGGATTTTTTGCAAGTCACTTTGATCTCCATCTTCCTCCTCTCATGTCATGCTTAAGGACAGCAAGGGAAGTGGAGCTGACTCTGCACCCCTGAGATAAGGATTGTTTCATTGCTTTCCTGCACTTCTACATACTGTAAAATGATTCCTGCCCCCGGTTTTCTGCTATGACCCAAGCACCAGAAGCTTCAGAGACTTTGAGTCTTTGACTGGCAGAGAGTGCATCTGCTCTGTATCCTTCGGTCTCCATCAGTCAATGTGGTTGCCTGCAGCCACAGGGTTTGACACAGGCCTGTGGAGGAGATTTGCACCCAGGTGGCTGGCTGAGCTGAGCAAATGTCTTTCAATAGAGATGTCATATGATGCCTTCAAAAAGCTGGTGATTGCCTTGCAAGCAAAATGCCACACATTGGTGAGATCCATTTGTGCTCCTGTATTCCCTGGTTCAGCCTGGTGATGGATCAAGTCACCATCTTGGCACCAGCTCGGTGCTTGCCACCAGAGCAGTGGCCTGCAACAGGATCTATGACTCATACAGCAACTGCTCCATGCATGGATATTTAGTGAACTGGCTGTGCTGTTCCCAAACCTGAATCCAGTGTGCCTAGTGCCACCCATACTCATCTCCATCCCATCCTGGGGAGCCTGGAGCTGATGGAGTGACTGAGTGGGGAGGACTGATCTGTGGGTGTACCTAGACAGCAGTTTAGGAAGTTTCTGAGCTGTTCATAGTCCATCCCAGCAACCAATTTGAAAAAGTGGTGTATGCGATCCCTGGAAGCACTTGCACCTTTGGGGAATATAGGCTGTGTGGTCCTACCAAAAGGTCTCTGTGATGCCATGAAGGTTTGTGCCTGTCTTTCTCAGCAGTACAGTGCAGCAGACAGTAACGTGCTCATTTGGCCAACTCCTCTATTTTGCAACAGGGAGAAGCTCTTTGAAGTGAAGAGTGTTTCAAAGACTTTGGCAGCTCTGGATGGCAGCCGTGGTGCATCTGATAGAGTTCACAACATTGGCTGAGCCTCTTGGCTGCTCTCCCCCACGCCAGGTGCCAGTCCTCTGATGTTTGCATCTGGGCCAGCACACAGGGCTCTGGAAGCTGCCTCTCGTTTTTGCAGGGGAGCCGGCACTGGCGCTAAGGACGTGTCATAGCTCTGACACTCAGTCACTGGCCTGAGAGCTCTGCAACACAAAATACCTGCAAGCCAGTGATCCCTGTGAGGCAGCACATGCTGGAGACACAGCAGCGAGGTCAGACTAAACATCAGCTGCTTGCAATGTTGTTGATGTTTTCTCCTGGAGGAAAAAGACCTGCAGAAGGCAGTGAGGCGAGGTTCTGTGCCAAGATGGGACTGCTTCCCCAAACATAGCCTTTTTGGAGAGACCCTTCACGCATGCCTCTGCCCACTGGCTGCGCTCGCTGCCCTGGCACATGTTCCCACGTGGCTGGGTATTGATCCCACAAAAGGGGAGGCAAAACGAGCCCTGAGCTTGTGCTGTAGCTGAAGAGTCAGATTGTGCTTTGGGATGCTGCAAAAGCTGCGTCCCCAGGGAGACAGCAACTGCTCAAACCCTTCTTCTGAGTGCCAGCATCCTGGGCTATATCTGCACTGCTCTGGCCATGGCACCAGCCAGGCAGGTGCTAACTGCTGAGCATGCTTGCTGCTGTCAACATTGCTCTTGTGGTGGAGGCTGCTGGGTGTGTTTTACTGGAGCCTGTGACACTAGCCTGGGCAATTAGAACCAAAACCAATTTTAAAAATTAGTCTATTAACCTGCTGTGTGCTGTTTCTGGGATGGAAGAGGTTGATATGGTCATGGCAGCAGAGGAGTTGCTGAGGTGTTGAAGAAAAACTGCAGTGTGGTGCTTTCATGAAAGGTGTCTGTCCCTCCAGCTATGCCTGAGACAGTTCGCAGAATCACAGGATGGTAGAGGTTGAAATCATAGAATCATTAAGGTTGAGTCTAGTCTGGGTGATTTTCATAGAGTCGGGGGAGCGAGTAACTCCCAAACCATCACACTTGGAAAAAACCCTTAAGTCCAACCATAACCTGACTACCACAATCACTAAACTATATCCAGATGTGCCACACCTACATGCTTCTTGAAGACTTCAGGGATGGTGATTTCACCACCTCCCTGGGCAGCCTGTTCCAATGCCTGACCTCTCTTTCTGTGAAAGAAATTTTCCTGACATCCAATCTAAACCTTCCCCAGCACAACTTAAGTCCATTTCTTCTCATGCTATTGCTAGATACTTGGGAGGAGAGACCAATACCAGCCTCACTACAACCTCCTTCTAGGTAGTTCTAGAGCCCAGTGAGATCTCCCCTTAGCCTTCTCTTCTCAAGACTAAATATCCCCACTTCTCTCAGCTGCTCCTTGTACAACATGCCCTCCAAACCTCTTCTCTGGACATGCTCCAGGACCTCAATGCCTTTCTTACACTGTGATGCCCAGAACAGGCCTCACCAGGGCTGAATACAGAGGCATGATCATTTGTCTAGAAGGGACTTCCAGAGATCATCTACTCCAACCTCCCTGCTAGAGCAGGTTTGCCTAGAGCAGATTGCACAGATGGTATCCAGATGGGTTTTGAAAGTCTTCGGAGAGGAAGACTTCACAATCTCTCCAGAGAACCTTTTCCAGTGCTCTGGCACCCTCACTATTAGCCTAATCCCGAATCAACCCTGTCTTTAAGCTTGCTAATCTTAATCATTGCCCTGGAAGCCTATGAAATATTCCTGTCCATGTTTGTATCCCTTTTCCTGGTCTTGAGCTGTGGCATCAGTACTTCTCCCCTTGTACCACAGGAAGCAAGACTTGCTGGGCTTTACTCTCCCTTGGTTTCTCTTCCTCTTGCTCAGGAACCAACAAGTAAAGTCCATGTGGCCTGGTACTAAACACCACAAGGCAGAGTGGCTAGGAAAAAAAACAACCCATGAGCCTATAGCCGTACACTGTCTGCAGATTATTTTACAAAAGACCATATTAAAAACCTTTGAGAGTCCAAATAAATGTCAGTTCATTCCCTTGCAGCCACTTTTTGGCTGACTCAGCTGAACATCCCTCTGGGTTCATGAGATGATGGCATTTGCTCTGCAGGAGACATCCTAGGCGACAGTCAGTGGGTTTGAGATGTTTCTGAGTGTGTCTTTGCTTCTCCTTCATTTATTTCATCCAGTGATTTACCAGGTAAGGCTATGAGTCCTATGGCCCTATAAAATGGTGGGGTAAAGCTCTAAGGAAGCCTCCACCCAGATTGCTGGCTTCAATTAGCCCATTCCTTTCTGTTTTCAACTTGAAAGCATTAAAGCAGTAAGAAGAGCTGCCTTTCTAACCCATCTTGTGAGGGGTAGGAGGGAGGACAGTGGCTTTGTTTGGGGGATGGTTTAGTTTTTTTGCTTCTTTAGAAGTAGATACAAATACCTGCAGTACTGGCAGGCCTGGGATGCTAATTTTTATTTATTTGTTTAGGAAATTAGGTATTTGTTTCTCTCTTCTCCCTGGAAGTTTTTGTCCAGTACTGGTGGTGGTGTAGGATATGGATTTGACACAGCCCAAGCGAGGGGAAAAACAAGAGCAACTAAGAGGCTCCAAAAATACTTTAGTCAATCAAACGATTCAAAATATACATGTTTTCTGTTGGTTCCTTTGAGCAACCCCTTGTCTCCAGATGTCTGGCAACTGGTGGGAAGCATTTTATGTGAAAATCCCAAGAGCAATTGCTGATACAGCTAGCAATGAGGAAGGTTTCTATCTCTGCTTATCCTTTTCTCACCATCTTCCTGCGAGAAACGGAAGGGAGGCAGGAGGGAAACAGGGTGGGGGCAGGAGGAAAGGAAAGCAGGTCATGCAAAGAGAACCCAATTTAGGTTTAACCCTCAAATCTAGGTATGAAAGGCTCAAAGCTCTTCTTGTCTACCTTGGGGGTTTTACAGACCAGAAAGCAAAAGTCCTACAACAAATAAAACTTGCACAAACCCATAAATTGCCTGTGACCTTTTCAGAGAGCACAAGATGCTTTCATTGCCCCTGTGAATGATGTTGCGAGTGGTTGACTCCCTCCGGAGCTTGAGCCCTTTTTCCACCTGGGGAGCATGCTTCAGCTTAACTGATATGGCTTGTATCTTGGGAAAGATTGCTTCAGAAAACTTTCTGCCTGTTTGACCACTGCCTTCACCCAGCTTCTCTAAACATGGATGAAGCTTTTGCTGCTAAAGATGTGCAGAAAAAGACAGAGAGTGCTGCATTGGTGCTCTTGGTCCTGGAAAAAAGAGGTAATTGCATTTACTTGAACAGCCATCTGCAAGAAGCCTGCCTGTCATGGGGCCCGTGTGGTCTGTTCTCACTGCACTCCTCACCTCTGTGCCTTGCTGCAGCACAAAAAGAGACTCCCTGGGCACAACACTGGCAAGCAGGCATGGCCAGGCTCAGGGTCACCTCTATCAAAGGTAACCTCTACCAAAGCAATGATGGAGCAACAGCTGCTCCGCTTCCCTCTGCCTCAGCCCTGGTGCTGCTTGTCTCGTGCTAAACCATGTCCCTCAGCACCATATCTCTGTGTCTTTGAACTATCTCCAGGGATGGGGCTTCAACCACCTCCTCAATGGTTTAAAAATAAAAAATATTTATAATTTGAAAAAAAAACCAAAACAACAAAAATACTGTGAGTATCACAGCTTGGACCATCAGATTACATCTCCAAAGTTTATTCTTTGTTCAAAGAAGACCCTCTGTTTCTGGTTTATTTTCTAGGCAATCCCGAGAAGCTGCACCAGAGCCTGTCTGTGTGTGCCAAGCAGTACTGTGGGTGCTGTACCTTCCCAAGCTGGCAGCAGGTGGGTGTCTGACACACCACAGTGTGTTAGAACACAGCATCTTGCACAATCCAGGACTGAGCCTGGCTTGAAAAACCCAATAAACCAGCCTTCTGGGGCCCTGGGAGACAAAGCCCGTCCTACATCTTCCCAAAGGCACTAAGAGATGTTCTGCAGGCACTGCCTGGTCCTGGGGGGAGCAGTCCCAATGTTGTCCCTGTCCTCTCTGCCAGTCCTCCCTGTGTGAGGTTACTCAAGTGTGCATATGAAAATAACTTGTATGTCCCAGTTTATTATTTCTCCTAAGCGGATGAGAGGGTTGGAGGCTGATCAGAGCAGAGGATTCTCCTGGTGAGTTCATTCTTCAAAAGCTCGGGTGGGCTGCTTCTCATTAGGGCTTGTTACAGAGCCAAAAGAAAATAATATTTCTCTCTGGATTAATGTGCATAGCCCTCTACTGCTGTCCTGGAGCTGCTACAGCTGCTCTTCTCTTGGGATTTGCCAGACACAGCAAAGCCCATGCTGTTTAGACTGCTCAGTGGTGCTGGCAGCTGGAGGTGGAGGGCTCTGAGCAGTGTGAGCTCCCAGCTATGCCATGGACACAGCACCCATCTCTTCTGCAGTGCCTAGGTGCAGGCACATGCTCCATTCACAGAACCCATGACACACCAAAGAATGACTGAAACGTCCAAGGAGATGCTTTGTTTCCCTCCACCCAAAACATCTCATGCCAAAAACTTCCAAACCTCAAAAGGAGCCTGCAGTCGATGTGTTCAGTTTAATGGTGATGGTTTAAAAACTGCACCAGTCTGTGCTGTGGGATGGGGTGCTACTGGAACTGCTTGCCACCTCTGCTGTCCTTGCTAATTGCTCTAGGGTTGCAGTGTATTTCCTTGGGATATCTGATAGAGCAGTGCCTTGGGCAGGAGATGTGTGTAACACCAGACTAATGTCCTCCATCAGAAACCTTTGCTACTGACTCCGCAACACTATGTCCCGCAGCTTTCTACCGTTTCTAGTTCAGCTGCTTGCTGCATCTCTGATCATCCAACATCAAAGTAACTCCCACCCAACAGCAAACACTGACACACTTTTTCAACCCAAACATTGGAAGAGTGTTGTGCTTTGAGCCTCTTGGAAGCGGGCCACCACAGGACAGGGCAAGAGGGAGCAATGGGTTTTGCAAGGAGCAGCCCCAAAGTCTGGTTTTTTTAGTGATTTGCATTGAAAGCTTATTGCCAGTTGTGAAATATTTCTGCACTGTTGCTTCTGTGATGACTGTTTAACTGGTTTTGCTCACTAACGATAGCAGCGGGGAAAATTTAAATGTGACGCAACAGAATTTGCCTAACCGCTCCACAAAAATGCTAAAAGAATCACAGAGCCATTAAGGTTGGAAAAGACCATCGAGTCCAACTGTCACCCCAACACCACCATGCCCAATGATATGCAGAAGCAACATGTCTACACAATTTTTTAACACCCACCTCCAGGTGACTCCACCGCACCCTGTGCGGCCTGCTCCAATGCTTGACCACTCTTTCAGTACAGAAACTTTTCCTAATATCCATCCTAAACCTCCCCTGGTGGCCATTTCCTCTCATCCTACTACTTGGGAGTAGAGACCAACCCCCAGCTTAGCTCCAACCACCTTTCATGTAGAGAGCNTGATCTATAACATTATTATTATTATTATTATTGTTGTTGCTGTTGTTGTTGTTGTTGTAATTATTTATTAATTATTTTAAAAATCTGGATCAGTCCCTTGCAAATGCTTTGGTACACTGCTGTAACAGAGTTAAGTTCAAAGAGATGCTCGAATGCAAAGAAAGCTACATGGAGCATTTCCTTTGACTGTAACAACTTCTTTAGGGTCTGCCAAAAGCCACTGTCCTACCACTACTGTAAAATGTGTTTGCATTTTTGAAGTGCCCTTGCCTGGTGTTATAACAGAGCAGCCCTTCTGCTTAGTGGGCTTCCTTACAGCTCTAGACTTAACAGAAATTCTTGCTTGCCNACCACAGGACAGGGCAAGAGGGAGCAATGGGTTTTGCAAGGAGCAGCCCCAAAGTCTGGTTTTTTTAGTGATTTGCATTGAAAGCTTATTGCCAGTTGTGAAATATTTCTGCACTGTTGCTTCTGTGATGACTGTTTAACTGGTTTTGCTCACTAACGATAGCAGCGGGGAAAATTTAAATGTGACGCAACAGAATTTGCCTAACCGCTCCACAAAAATGCTAAAAGAATCACAGAGCCATTAAGGTTGGAAAAGACCATCGAGTCCAACTGTCACCCCAACACCACCATGCCCAATGATATGCAGAAGCAACATGTCTACACAATTTTTTAACACCCACCTCCAGGTGACTCCACCGCACCCTGTGCGGCCTGCTCCAATGCTTGACCACTCTTTCAGTACAGAAACTTTTCCTAATATCCATCCTAAACCTCCCCTGGTGGCCATTTCCTCTCATCCTACTACTTGGGAGTAGAGACCAACCCCCAGCTTAGCTCCAACCACCTTTCATGTAGAGAGCAATCTCCCTTCAGCCTTCTCTTCTCCAGGCTAAACAAGCCCAGTTCCCTCAGCTGCTCCTTCTACTACGTTTTGCACATGGCTAATCCATCTGCACCAACTCCGCCACCTTCCTGGGGTCTTGGTATGCCCTGTTGCATTTGGTACCCATCCTATGCCCCTCAGCTCTGCAGACCTGAGCTGCCACACCAGCAGGCCTCGCTGATGGCTCCTACTGCACCAGCCAGGCTGCAGAGCATTCTTCTGTGTTGTGCTTTAAGGTTGTCAGTTGCTGGGCTTTATAATGTTATTGTTGTTGCAATAACAACTCCTCCTACTACAATTATCATTATATTTATTCTTATTATATATTTTATNTGGAGATCACCTAGTCCAGCCCCCCTTACTAACACAGGTACTCCAAGATCAAGTTGCACAGGAACACATCCAGGTGGGTTTTGAAAGTTTAAAGAGAATGAGACTCCACAGCCTCTCTGGGCAGCCTGGTCCAGTGCCTCAGCACCCTCACAGTAAAGACTTTCAAATGAAACTTCTAGTTCTAGTTTGTTTTGTGTCCATTGCCCTTTGTCCTACCTCTGAGCACCACTGTTCTACCTTATGTCCACTGCTCATTGTCCTACCACTGAGCACCACTGAAAAGAGCCCAGCCCCATCCTCTTGACCTTCACCCTTTAGATATTGATAAGCATTGATTAGATTCTCCTCTCAGTCTTCTTTTTTTCTGGGCTAAGGAGCCCCAGCTCTCTCAGCCTGTGCTTGTAAGAGAGATGCTCCAGTCCCCTCATCATCTTTGTGGCCTTCCATTGGACTTTATCCAGTAGTTCCCTGTCTCTCTTGAACTCGGGACCCCAGATCTGGACACGGTACTTCTTTTGTGGCCTGACTGGAGCACAGTAGAGGGGATAGAATTTTCCTCAACCTGCTGGCCACACTTTTCGTTGTGCACTCCAGAATACCATTGGCTTTTTTGGCCTTGAGGGCACATTGCTGGCTCATGGCCAACTTGCCTAGCAGCACTTCCACGTTCTCCATGGAGCTGCTTTCTAGAAGGTCATCATAGTGACCATCAGCTGGTGTCTGCTCAGTAACATCTTACCAAGTTCACACTGCTGTGTATGAGCTTCTGGATGCTTTCATAACAAGTCAGAGGGGTTTATGTTCCTGAAAATTTCATGCTGTCCAGTCGCCTTTTGAAGGGTTCTCTGAGACCAGAAAAGGGGGACTGCTCCCTGCACTTTCAGGGAGAGTTTCAGTTATGTTCAGCAGTTTCCATCTCATGTTGCAGTGTCATAAGGATTGACGGGCTGGTCTGAGCAGGCTTTAAATGATGGCAGAATCAAGTGACCTCAGGGTCTGAGTTTCTTTATCCACTCTCCTGTGGAGTGCAACATGTGGGTAGGTACTTGCTGGGCTGGTTTAGTGACTCTTTTGGGATCTCCTGTTGCTGGTTCATTGCATCTTATGGAGGACGTGGCCTAAAGACGTTGAGGAACTCCCAAATCCACAGGGGATGTATGCAACTCTGAGGGCAGTGTTTAGTTGCATTTAGTCTGTTATTGCCGCTGGCCGCGAGTGAAAAGAGTAGGTTTATTTACTGTGGATCCACCTGCCCAGACTGTGCACTTCTTGCATGCTTTTGCCATTTCCCTTGTGTTTGATCCAGCAGGGACATGGTTGCTCAGTACTCTATTGGAAACCCAACACAACGAGATCAATTGATGAGGATGCTGATGGATGAGTGAACCAGAGACCAAGGAGAGCTAACGAATGCCAGCCAGGCATTTCCTTTATTGCCACTACTAATTTAGTCAAGGGGCCATGCTGTACCTTCCCTCTTCTGGTGACAATGTTTGTTAGTCTTTGAAATGCAAAGCCACCTTTGAAATCTTCTTTCTGGGCAGACAAGGTAACATCTTACTTACGAACAAGCAGATCTGTTTGGGTGATGTAAATTCAGCATTTCCTGCCAAACTACTTGCAATGCCTTAGTGTCTCCAAGTCGTTACAGCAGCCAGCTGCTGTTCTTAACCATTTAAACCATGTGAGTTATGAGCTCCTTATTGTGCAAACCTTCTGGTGAGAACTAGAAAGAGGGTTTGCAACACCTCTCTCTCAGAAATCAGTGTGGTAAGCCAATGGACAGCACTAGGAATGTTTTGCAGGACGTGCACCTAACCCCGGTACTGGCTGCTCATTGATACATCTGTCTGGTTTCATGGAGTGTTGCTTTATGTTAGGTGTGAGTTTGTTACAGTGCCATAGAATCATGTAATTGTTTCAATTGGAAAAGGCCTTTAAGATCATAAAATCTAATTGGTATCTAACTCTGCCAAGTCTGATGCTAAACCACGTGCCTTAGCACTATATCTCTGCATGTGTGTGACCAGCAGGACCAAGCAAGGGATTGTGCCCCTGTACTCAGCACTTGTGAGGCCATGCCTGGAGACCAGGGTTCAGTTTTGGGGGCTCACTACAAGAAAGATATTGAAGTGCCAGAGTAGGTCCAGCAAAGACCATAGAAGATGGTGAGGGGTCTGGAGAACAGGTCTTGTGAGGCTTGCTGAAAGAACTGGAGGTGGTTAATCTAGAGAGAAGGAGGCTGAGGGGAAATGACCTTGGTTTCTACAACTCCCTGAAAGGAGGTTATAGTGAGGTGGGGAATGGTCTCCTCTCCCTAGTAACAAGTGATAGCATGAGAGGAAATGGCTTCAGGTTGCACCAGGTTACACGCATTAGGTTGGACAGTGGGAGAAATTTCTTCCTTGAAAGGGTTTTCAAACACTGGAAGAGACTCCCTAGGGAGGCGGTTGAATCCCCATCCCTGGGGGTATTTGAAAGATGAAGATACCTGGTGCTAAGGAACATGGTTGAGCATCAACCTTGGTAGAGTTAAGTAATGTTTGGACTAGACGATCTTCAATGTCTTTTCCAAGTGAAGTGATTCTATGGCTCCCTGGAGTAAGGGTTTCTCCTTGTAACATTTTGGTGAAAGTGTTGAGCACACAATAACATTTTGGGTTTTGCTGCCCTTGTGCTAACCGTGCTGTTATCACAAGCAGTCCTGCCTCATCTGGACAAGGAATCTGGTTTTCCAGGGAAACACAGCTGAAAAAAGGCTTCAAATAGGATCTGATTAGCTGATTAAAACCAGATGCTGTGCTGGCAGACAGGCTGCCATGGATCATCCGATACAATCCCCTTCCCCTCGTTTCTGTACATAATGTCCTTCCAAGCAAAGCCGCCTCCCCCATAGCTATGTCTAAATTGCATTAGGAATCTTGGCATTTTTTCACTTATACATGTTGTGAATGCTTTTTTTTACCATTTCAAATATTTGAGGGGAATCCGAGAGTCAAGTGGCTGACCTCTTATCGGAAATCCACCTTGTATTCAGAGGAGGTAGAGGTCACACCGCAGTCCTTCACCTTTACACAGCACGCTTTCCCCTTCTCTTGGAGAAGGGAGCTCCATCACCTCTTGGACTGGATGAAGAGCACCCTCCCCACCACCCCGCATGCTTTGCATTAGTTTTAAGCATATGAGATAAGCAGGCTCAGTATCCCAATCAAACACCTTTCTCTCATTCAGCTTTGGAAGGGAACAGCACATCCTCATCTTTGCTTAGTGCAGACACTGCACGTTGCTGGTCTGTGTACTCATTTTCCCCTGTAACTCAGGACTGATTCCTTTTCCAGGGGAGACTGAAGAAAATCCTGTAGGTCAGTTGCCTTAGGAGCACAGGATGGGTATTGGTGTTAGTCCTCCTTGGCACTGGAGAAACAGAGGTTGAGTAGTTTTAAGACTTCTCTTCCCCAAAACCAGCTGAAATCTTTTCCCTACCCTCTGAAGACCACACTTGCTAACAGAAGTCACTGGAATCAGTTCCTATTTAGCCAGAATCAACATATTCAGGAATTTCTGTAATATGCTTAGAGGTGCAAACAAGTTCCACATAGGGACTATTCATTTGCTTGCTCGGTCACAGATGTAACATGAGATTCATCCCAGAGAGGCCAAGGAAAGGGAGCAACTCCTTTTGCTCTTGTTTTTCGGTTTGACAAAGGACAAGGACTGGTATCAGCTTGCTGAATAGCAGAACCATCTAAATTACTTTCACATGGAGTGTCTGGTCTCAGCAGCAGGATGCTAATCCTTTGCAGCACTACAGCTATGGGACAGGCCAGGGAGGTGGCCTCACTCAGTGCAAAGCTGAGGCCACAGAGGCATATGTGATAGGAAAAACAGGGTTTTAGGCTACTGCTGGAGAAGAGAAGATGCCAAAGTCAGCAGCTCAGCTTTCATTCTAGGATTCTGTAAGCAGGAAAGCACAGGAAAAGAGCAGCTCAGCTTGAAGTGTAGATGACAAATTCATGCCAGCTCAACAACCTGTAAAAAGGTGACATTCTGACCTTGCCCACATCTTTTTGCCACTTCCTACTCCCAAGAACATGCAGTTAAGAAACAAGCACAAAACACAACAGGAGAAGCAGCCACCAGATACTTTGACCTTTAACGGCTGTGGCAATTGCTTCAAACTGTCTTGGCCAAACGACACCAGGTAAGTTGAGACAGTTTAAGTCACCTGCCCACGGTCAGACTTCAGCTTGACAGACGTCGGCTCTTAAGACAACCAACTGCAGTTTCAGCAAGGGAATAGAGGCTGCTTTCAGAACTGCTGTGGCTGAAGACCTGAGGCTCTTCAACCTGGAACATCAGAAAAGCTTCTTTACTGTGAGCGTGCTGGAGCACTGGACCAGGCTGCCCAGAGAGGTTGTGGAGCCTTCTTCTCTGGAGACTTTCAAAACCTGACTGGATGCGTTCCTGTGCAACCTGCTCTAGGCTAACCTGCTTTAACAGGGGGACTGGACTAGATGATCTCTGAAGGTTCTTTCTAATCCCCACCATTTCTTAGCTGTATGAATGCCTAAGCACCACAACAACGTCACCCTACTGTCAGTATCACACAAGGCATAAGAGTGGTAATAAGGGCGTTCATCATTACACTAACACCTTTCTCCTCTTTTGAGACAGACACGCACCACACACACTCCCCCCACTTACGATCCTGCAGAAGGTGCGAAATAGCTTTAAGCAAGGCAATAAAACCTTGATCAGAACTTTTAATTCCAGTGACTGCACTAGGCAGTAGTGTTAAAATGCAGACAGAATTATGATATGTACAGACTGCATCCCTGGCCTCTTCCAAGAGGAAATCATTGCACCCACCCTTAAGCAGGGCATGTCAGTGCTTATCTCAGCCTAAATCAAAGGGAGTTCAGTTAGTGTAATGCTAAATTTTTTAGATAATAGAATTAAACAGTTAAACATTTTAATAGCAATTAATAACCTGAGCTGTTCCATGATTTTTTTTTCCACTGGTGTGCCACATTTAGAAGCCTCCATTGGAGAAAAAAAACAAAACAAAAACTGGTGAACTGCCACAATTCCAGACTTAGAGAAAAATGCAAGATCTCTCTAGCACAATGCAGGTTCTGTCTTGCCACTGAGATTTGAGAGACTTGGGTAAGGAGGAAAAAAAAAAAAAGGCCAAATCTTTCAAGGGAAAAATATACACAATAAGCAGCACACTGCCAAGATCTCCTTTTTGCTTTGCAAAAGCTCTGGAGGCACATTCACACTTCACTGAGCCAAGTAATTTCTTAAAATGACTGGACCTAGAGTTTGAAAAACGTGCAGCCTGAGTCCTAAGAGGAACTCTTTCTGTTTTATGACTCTGAGCCATCTGTGAGCTAAAAGGACAGAAACCATCTAAAAACTGCAAAACTGAGAGTTTTGGTTTTTCACAATATGTTCTGAGTCACCTTTAATCTGCTCATGAAGTGGACATTGGTGGCTCTGCAGCAACCTCACTGAAAATGCCAGGGGTGTGAAAAACAGCAGATGGTTAATGTGGGTGGAAAGCTATACAAATCGTTAGAGAAGCATGGAAAATTCATTGCTGGCTATAAAAGTCACTAGACAAGGGCAGCTGGAAACAGCTAGGTAAAAAAAAAGGCAGTAGGGACACATGGTGGCTGCTCTGTATTGGTTGCTGCTGTTCTCCAAAACCAGCAGGAAAAGCATCAAAAGAATCATGTGTGAACTGACCAGAAGGTGCAACACTCCAAAGTATTAGCTCCAAGGCGGTTTTCCATTGTGCTACAGCTTCCAGCTTTGAGCAGCACCTTGGATCTGGTAACAGAATCAGGCAAGGAGCCTTTGGGACACTTAAAAAGCAAAACCACTTGCTTTTTCATACCTTGCATATACCTGGCTGTTAAACACCAACCAAGCCATTATCTTCTTCTGTAACTGACATACATACCAGCATGCTCAGGATATGTGGAGTATGAACATAACATTAAGCCATGAGGCCACAGTAGGAATGTGTCACAGTGGCAGTGGTGGTAAGGGACCTCTGGAGATCATCTAGTCCCAACTCCCTGCCAAAGTAGTATCACCTAGAGCAGGTTGCACAGGAACATCTCCAGGCAGGTTTTCAAAGTCTCCAGAGAAGGAGACTCAACAACCTCTCTGAGCAGCCTGGTTCAGTGCTCAGCCACCTTGAAAGCAAAGTTTTTTTCTGTTACGCTTAAGTGAAATCTCCTCTGTTCTCATTTGCGAAAGGAGACTCGGTATGGCTCATCTTTCACTGCACTCCCAGCTTGCAAAAGCCTAAACTCTGACTGCAAACACAAACTCTGATATGCAATTAGACAACCAAGATCAAGAGGATTTTTTTTCCTGTTTATCCCAACAATTTATAGTATCTTTAAAGGGAAGAAAGAGATCTCTTTCCAATCAACACAACAGACAAAATAACTACCGGCTAAGGTACCTCTTAATAACTTTGGCTTACAGTTAAAAAAAATTATTGCAGAAGTGTTACAACAAGGGAAACTGAAATTTGTAAAAAGCCCCTAGCCCACAAGTCAGGGCAGGAAAGCAGCTAGATTGAAAACATGACCACCACACTGTCATCTTCCTATTCAGTACTCTTGTGACATTCTTCCTACCAGGGATTCCAGCCTTCCGTACCTGGGACTGCCATCCCTGGTTATGGGAGCCTTCTCCCATCTCTTTTAGCTTTCCATTGGCTGGCTGAAAAACTTTTCACCTCCAGTTCCCTAAGTACCCTCTGGCTGAGCCCTCTTACACAGACTCATGCCTGTCAAAAATCAGCATCAATGTAGCAGGAAATAAAAGGGACACTGGTACCTCTAAGAAACAACCTCTGTCACTATAGGTTGGGGTTGGAGTCACTTTTCCCCCTCCCCTCCATACATACTTCAGGCAGATGGCATTCATTTATTATGTGAAAACATCTGCCGACGTCAAAAGGAGAACAGAACTACAGTTAGAGAAAAGAAATTCCAAGTGTTTTTCAATTTTATTCTTACTGGGAGGGTAGTGGCACCCTGACACGTCACATCATCCAATAAAAACTGTCAGGGGCTTTACCAAGGCTCCTGCTTCACTTAGCATTTATGGTAGTAAGTCTTGCAGTGATCTTGGCTTGGCTGTAGTGTTCTGTTCAGCCTGCAGACATGGCATTCCCAATTCCAGATAGTTTTGCTGGGTCAAGACCAAAGTAATCAACACTAACAGAAAGGGAAAATAACCAGATGTGAAACACAGAGACTGTGTGATGACCAACAGGTCAGGCTGGTTACTGCACAGTATCTGTACAGACCAGTAAGAAATGGGGTTTATAAAATGGAGCTGGAAAATGGCTGTAAGTTAAGTACAGGATACGGTGGATTTCTGAAAAAACAAAGTTTGTTCAGAAAGAAATGCCAGAAAACAAAAACAACCAAACAAAACCCCCCCCCAAATGAAACGCACCCAGTGATTTTTTTTTTTTTAAATCAACATTTACATTGGATAAATACATTTGAAATAGTTGTACAGTTCACAGTGGCGTAAAGTTCTCTGATTGCTTGAGTGCTTGAAAATATCTCATCAGTAAAAAAATACCAGAGCTGGGGGAGGAAAACCCTCTCTCTGAATTCTGTACATGGGCAAATGCACAGGGTTTGGCAGGCATCAGGTCACTGGATCCATGGGAAACCAGCAGCATTGCAGGACTGCAGCTCACAGGTCAGGGGATGGAGGGTAAGAAGAGTAGTAAGGCCCATTTTCCTGCAATGAGAATAGAAAGTGCAGTTAAATAAAGGTCTTCTCCAATACACCTTGATGCAATGGATGACAACACTGGCAAGAAAAAGAAAAAAAAGTAGATACTTCTGGCTTCATCTTCCACAAGTATATAGTGACTGGTACAATTCACCTAGGAGAGGACTCTGCTGTGACTAGGCAAAAACAGAGCTTGGATCTGCCTTGGTTTTCAGCAAAGTTGCTTACACAGACACATAGCTCTGGCTGTTACTGCAGAGTTCCAGCACATCCTCCTCTTTAGAATGATTTGGCCAATGCAAGCCACATTAATTCCATTATTTGGCTAAAGATCTGGGATGGAGAAGGGAAGAAGAGCAGGAGGCCTTTTACGGTTCCACTTTTCCCAAATTTTCCCTCCCCCCTTCTTAGGTGCTTGTTGGCATATGGGACAGGGAACATGAAACATAGGTAGGATTTTTTTTGCAGTCAGTGTTTAAGGTATGCAGCAGGTATGTAACACAGATTTTACCTGGCCTCAGGTTTTCAGTGTTTTATGTTACAGTTCTTTGCTGAAGAGCATTCTCTTTCTCCAAAGCATCAAAGACAGCTCTTTGAAAGGCTTTAATGTCTCACAGTGCAACAGAAGGAGAAAGTCCCAGCTCAGCTGATGAGAGTTCTGCAGGCAGCTGACTAACCAGTTCCTCGTTGTTAGCGGTAAGTGATTTGGCTGTGCAGGCCAGGCAAGGCACCTTTCTAACAGCACACTTATTTTAAGGTCTGGTCCTGATTATTTTAACTATTCCAAGGTGCACAGCAGAAAAATTGATTTTTAACTAAATTCATAGAAAGGTTACTTTCTGAGCACAAGTTTAGTGAGGAGGCTCCCTTGGTGGAAATGCAGAGAAATCTGCTTGTGTGCACTCAAAACGGGGAGTTGCCTTCTGCAGTTGAATTGGAGAGGGAAAAAAAGAACACTCTTTTGCCAGAGGTGGAATTTGTGTCCTCTTCTGAGACAGTGCAAAACTTCCAACATGCTGTCTCACACTGGTTGATGATTTTGGACAATATAAATGTGATGTGCAACCCTGAATAGTACCAGTGAGAGTAGTGAGATGACAGACACCCTGTGAAACAAACTGGAAAAGAAGGGCAGAGAAGTGCAGATGTGGCAGCTTGAGAGCTTATTAAAAGGCAAGGGAATTGTCTCTGCATGCTCCTCAGGCTGAGGGAGCTGGGGTTGTTCAACCTGGAGAAGAGGCAACTTTGGGGAGACCTAATAATGGCCTTCCAGTACCTGAAAGGGGCCTCCAAGAAGGATGGAAAGAGATTGTTGACAAAAGCCTATGGTGACAGGAGGAGGGCCAGTGGTTTCAAACTAGAGAAGAGCAGATTCAGATTGGATGTTAGGAACAGATTCTTTACTATGAGGGTAGTGGAACACTGGAACAGGTTGCCCAGGGAAGTGGCTGGGGCCTCAACCCTGGAGATATTCAAAGTGAGGCTCGACAGGGCTTTGGGCAACCTGATCTAGTTGAGGGTGCCCCTGCTGACTGCAGGGAGGGTTGGACTAGATGACCTTTGGAGGTCCCTTCCAACCCAGACCATTCTATGATTCTATGAAGAAAGGCAGTCTGCCCTTTATGCACATTGGAGACTGCTCTGTTAGGAGTCTGCTTCTTAGCTAAGCCCTCTGTACTTAGACTGATGTAGAAAGAACTAATTTAAGAAAACAGTTACAGAACAACAACTAGGCTCTCCAGGAACCTTCTCTTTCTTCTCATTCTTAAGATGTTAAAGTCAGTCCCTTTAAAGCTCTTTCATAGCAGAATGAGAGAAGCACAAGAACTACACTTAGGAGCAAAGACTCATGTTGGCTACATGCAATCACTTACCCTGGCATCATACTCGAGGACGAAAGGAGGGAGATCAATCTCTTCTGGGGGTATGGCTGTGAATAACTGCTGAAGGCTTTCAACATAGTGAATTTTGTCCTTTAGCCCTGAGACCGTAAAGGTTGTGAAAAACCATGCTGAGACCTGAAAATAAATCCCAGCAAAACCAAGTAAAGATGGTGCTGTTTCCAGACCTTCAAGTTCAGCATACTACTCTGCAGTTCAGCAGGCCTGAGTTACAGTTGAAACATTAATGGTCACAGCAATAACACAACAAGGTGTGCTAGTTTAACACAGCCTTTGCCCTGCAACACAGAAGCAAGGGAAAAGTCACAGACAAACCCCTCCGTGTTCAGGTTAACATGAGAGTTTACTGAATAAATGAGATAATAATGATAGAATGCACAAATACCTTAGCCTATTGGCAGAAAAAGCACAGCAGAAAGCAGCCAAGCAAGCTATAAACCCAAGCCAGGGAGCAACTCCCCCATCCCTCCCTGTCCTGTTGGCATCTCAGCGGAAAAGTGCCAACACCCAAAAATCCCAGAACCCAGAGGCAGCAACCAGAACAGGAAACCTCCCATGTATCAATCTGAACTTCAAGCCTCAAAATACTTTGCTCCAGCCAGCACATTCATTCTGAAGCTTGCGTGAGGCAGGATAGTTCTGAATGACAGCAAATATTCAACTTAACCCACGACACAAGGTCAAGAAATACCTACCACTGACTGCTAGCAAGCACTATCTGGAGTTTTGTGACTCTACACTCCCTCCTCGACTGCCAGTTTAAAGTGCCTTTGTAAAGTGAGCTATCCTGCTATTTGTCTTCCAAAATGGCCACCAGTATAGTGGCACATTTTCAGAGTGAATTTAGCCAGCTCAAATTGCAGCCTAACTTTATATGACCTCAAGTTGCACCAGAGGATGTTTAGGATGGTTATTAGAAGAAACTTCTTGACTCAGACTGGTACAGGTTCCCCCAGCAGGTGGTTGAATCCCAATCTCTGAAGATGTTTCAAAGACTCAGAGATGTGGTGCCAAGGGACACGGTTTAACAGCAGCCTTGATAGAGTTAGATAACGGCTGGACTCCATGACCTTGAAAGTCTTTTCCAACCAAAACAATTCCATGGTTCTATATTCCAGAGAAACATTTTCAACCCATTGCATTGAAGTCTTCACAGCAATTCAAGGAAGAGACTTTCAGCTGTTCAGAGGTCCTATTTAAATCTTCCCTCTGCTTTGGGTTGGATGAGTGTGTCCTGTTTAACCACGTTTCTCATCAAAGCCTTACTAATTTATTTTACAAGATTTTACTTTAACTATACACATCTCTCTCTCTTTTGGATGTAAACAGGATAAGGAACTTTTGTTTTACAAAGGCCAGTAAGACACCACTGTTGCTTCTGTAAGCTAGTGAGTATTCCTGTTTAGGTTCACTGCATGAGCTTTTATTTTTCAACTCACCTTCTCCAAAATTAAATGCTATGATTTTTTTTTTTTGGTGGGTTTTTTTTTAATGTTTGTTTTGTTTTTGTGGGTTTTTTTTGTTGTTGTTTTTTGTTTTGTTTTGGTGCATTTTGTTTCTTAAAATTTCTTATCTACTGTCTTCCTGGCAGACTGAAAGGAAAGAAAACCAATGTTTTACAGGTCACAAACGCTCCATTAGGGACCATTCACATAACCCCATGTAAACAGATCTTGCTGAGCCTGCTTGAGCAGGGGTGGCCAGGTCCAACCCTGACCATTCTGTGATTCTTTGACAGCACTAAGTTTACAGAAAAGAAGGAACACCACAAGAAAACCCTTGAAGTGAGAGAGAGTTTGAAATAATCAATAAAAATTATCTGCCTGAATAAATCATTTTAAAGAAAAAGATCTGAGGCTCTATAGCCTGGAAGGAATCTTACCAATGCTTATCAGTATCTAAAGGGTGGAGATCAACAGAGTGGGGTTGGACTCTTTTCAGTGGTGCCCAAAATAGAACACAGGATGTTTCACTTGAACTTAAGGAGAAACTTCATTACTTACAGGGTGCCAGAGCACTGGACCCGGCTGCCCGGAGCAGTGATGGAGTCTCCTTCTCTGGAGACTTTCCAAAGCTGCCTGGAAGCCTTCTTGTGCAATCTGCTCCAGGTTAAGTCAGCTCTAGCAAGGAGGGGTTGGACTAGATCTCTGGATGTCTCTTCCAACCCTTATCCACTCTGTGATTCTGTTCCCAGTCTGTAATTATCACCTCAGTATCCAAAACAAAGTTACTGTCAGCTTAAAGAATAATTGTTGCTTATGCTGTGATTTCCTCACAACGGTTTCAGTATAGCAGCACAAGAGAATCAGATTCTTCACAGATCTCAAGAATGCTAACATCGACACATGAATAAAGGCAGGGCCAGACTACAGGTATGGACTGTGCAGTGACACATCCTGCTTCAGTTACTCCATGTTTCAGAGTAAAGATGAACCCTCCTCCCTGCATACCCAAACTCATATATTCTAGACAGGCAGTTACCCTCAGAATCTGAGAATTGTTTCACTTGGGAAAGATCTTCACCATCATTGAACCAACCAATATTTAACTACCACAACTCTGGTACTAAACCATGTCTCTGAGCACCACAGCTCTGTGTCTTTGAAATGCCCCTAGGGATGGGGATTGAACCACCTTCCTGGGAGCCTCTTCTAAGTGTTTGAAAATTACTTCAGTAAAGAAGTTTCTCCTAATGTCCAATGTAAACCCTCCTTGTGCACCTTGAGGCCCCTGCTCCTCACAGGACCTGTTCTCCAGATCCTTCACCAGCTTTACTGCCCACCTCTGGACCTGCTCCAGCACCTCTTGTAATGAGTGCCACAAAACTGAACCCAGTACTCAAGGTGTGGTCTCACCAGTGCTGAGTCCAGGGACACAATCACTTCCCTGGTCCAGCTGGTCACACTATTCTTCATACAGGCCAGGATGCTGTTTCCCTTCTTGGCCACCTGGGCACACTGCTGGCTCATACACATAATTTAAACCACCTTTGTATCTAGAAACCAAATAATCATGGTTGGCACCATAAAGTACATTGAAACCACACTTGTTTTCTAGGGGCACATAAGTTTCCAAAAGACATGATGAAAAAATTCTTGATCACTTTTAGCTGCCTTCAAGGCAGCTGTAAACCAGTTTGTATCAGAGGGTGAAGAATGAGATTTAGGTGCAAGGACGATGTGTTTGGGAAGCTGCATGATTGTGCAGCAGGTCTTCCTCCTGCATCTGAGAAGGGCTATTTTCCCTTACTTCTAGGGCAGTCAGTCAGTGCTCCAGAGAGGAAGATCAATGTGCCAAACACTTTGGAAGGTATTTGTGGCTTCTGAGCTAGTGAAACATGGGTTTGATGGGTGGACCACTGGATGGGTAAAGAACTGGCTTCACNATGAGGACAGACTGAAAGAGTTGGGGCTGTTCAGTCTGGAGAAGAGGAGGCTCCTGGGTGACTACTTATTGTAGCATTCCAGTATCTGAAGGGGGCCTACAAGAAAGCTGGGGAGGGACTTTTTAGGCTATCAGGTAGTGACAGGACTAGAGGGAATGGAGCTGGAGGTGGGGAGATTCAGACTGGACATGAGGAGGAAGTTCTTCACCATGAAGGTGGAGAGAGTCTGGAATGGGTTGCCCAGGGAGGAGGTTGAGGGTCCATCCCTGGAGGTGTTTAAGGCCAGGCTGGATGAGGCTCTGGCCAGCCTGATCAAGGGTAGGGTGTCCCTGCCTGTGGCAGGGGGATTGGAACTAGATGATCCTTGTGGTCCCTTCCAATCCTAACTGATTCTATGATTCTAATTGTCCATGGGGACAAAAGCCCTGAAATTACTGGAAATGGAGGAGGAGAGGATAAGAATTCCCTCTTAGCAGCCACCTGCTCTTTCTGCTGCGTATTCCCCATCCTTTATCATGAGCTGATAGTCTCTGCAGCAGCCAGCAGCAATCCCACTTGCCTTTCAGTTAGGGAAAATGCTTGGCAGCAAGACCTGGATACACATTCTCCTCTTTCTCCTCCAGCTGTTCTGCTAGAATGGGATACAGACCAATTCCATTTCCAGCAAGTTAGAGAGTCTCTCACCCTCCCTGTTTCTCACCAACTATCTGCTTGCCCCACTGAGTTTCACTGCAGTTCCCAAAGGGGCAGAGAACATGGTAATGGACTGGCAAAGCCGAGTTCTTATCCTATGACAACAAAAGAAAAACCCACTCACTTTTTTCAACCAAATGGAAATGTATGGGAAAAGAGGAGGGAGATAAAACTGCTGGGTACTTTTGATTTTTCTACTTAGCTTTGTGACCTTAGTAATGTTCCACACTAGCTGCCACATTTTCAGGAATAAGAGCTAGAAACAATAATTGTAGACTTCTGAGACCTGTACCATGTGGGAATAATTAATATCCTGACACAAACTGGAATGTATGCTGTTGGGAAGCCTGTGTCTCATCTACATAGGTGATCCTGCTCTGGCAGGGGGATTGGACTAAATGATCTTTTGAGGTCCCTTCTAACCCCTGACATTCTGTGAAGCCCAAAGTCTCAAGGTGTCCCATCTGTAAAGACACAAAAAGACAGACTGGAAATTCAGCAGTTAAAGAAATTCTTGCTGAACATGTGCAAACAGATGTTTTTTTTTCCAGACGTAAAAATGTTCTCAAGTTTGATCAACGTCAGCAAAAAGCAGAATAAACGCAGAGGTTAATCTACTGTGAACATGGAGGATCACATTTCTAACTGTTTAAATAAGACAAACACAATTCTAGGAAGGGCTGCTGCTGACACATAGTTCATCTGAAGTACTCCTAATACTGCTGAAACATGAGCACAAAGTACAGAAGGGAGCGAGCACCATCTTCTGTTGGTCCACAGACAGTATATTAGTGCTTGAAGAGTTCAGTTCTTCATCTCCTGAGAACAGGAATTTTCTGCACTCCATCACAAAGGTATTCTTCCTATCTTTCTTTGCTACTCTACACTCCCTAATCCTAGCTAATCTCATTGCTGCTCGACACACTGCCCTCTGCCCCTTACTAGGGTGGCTCTTAAGCGATATGCAGCATACATGCAATATCTCTTGTGGGGCAAGAAAAGTTGAAACATCCAGGATATCAACTACACAAGAAGGAATTCCCTGAGGTTTTGGTCATAGCTCTTCACCCTGCCAAGAAGATGGCAGAAAAAGGGACAGAACGTTTTTTCTCTGAAAGAAACAAGATCTAAAGCTTCCACCTCTCTCTGTTATGAGCACATGCAAAAACAGGGCACAGACAGCTGTACTGCAGTGAGGTTCAGCTTGCCAGTAAGGTTGAGAGACTACATCTGTATCAAAGGATGAATTTCAAATTCTGATCGTGGATCCAGAAGCTACTGCTTGATTTTGGAAGTCTTCTATATACCCCCATGTTCCTCATACTGCAGTCTTGCGCTCTACTCCACCACCACACAAAATACACTTTTCTTTTGTATTATTTATCTCACCTTTGAACGAAATGTTGGGTGGACAAAATACAGTGCCTTCAAGTTCCTCTTGTACCTGTTTTGGAGAAAGGTAAAAAAGTATTTAAGAGGGACTTCTGATTAAGCTCATTATGCATCCCAACTATCAAAACAGGTAATTTTGCTTAAGTGCCTGCGATGTAATTTTACAAAGTTAGATGCAATACAAGGGCAGATACCAGACAACAAAGGAAAAAAATAAAGCAGAATGATTATTTTTCACGTAGACATTATTGCCTGCAGTCTTATGTGGACAGTGAGAGTTAAGGGATAAATTATGACTGTTAATGTCACCCAAGCCTCTTCCCTCACAGTTTTTAATGGAGCCAGGATCCAGAAACTCCACCTCTGGAAAGAGACAGACAATACACTCAGTATTCACCTCTCCAACAGCTCCAGAAGGGAGGCTACAGAGGACAGAGTTTCCTGGTTTGATAGTTTAAAAAACAGAAAATACATCTTGCCTCTTCTTCTCTTTTGTATTCATTTAGATCTTTGCCCCAGTTAAACGCTCATGTAAATAGGAAACAGCAAACATTTGCCTAGCACAGATGAAGAGCAGAAGGGGTTCTTTTCTTATTGACACTCACTTGGTGTCGACAACATCATACAGCTTCTTCAAGAAATTGGAGTCTAGTTGATTGTAATCATTTGTGAGTGTATGGAAGTACACCAGGACGTATTCCTTCACTGCAATATGATCCATGACGTGGATGAAATACAGAAGAGCCTGAGAGAGGAAGAAATGTTATTTGTGTTTGCAGAGAATACTTTCATTTGTATTACACCTTTATCTGCTTTCATTCACTCACAGATCAGGAACCGTGAGGCTGGGTGGCATCCGGTTTCAGCTACAAAAGCAAGGTGAACATTGCAAGTGTTCAACTCAACTGTAATAGCTTAGATGTCTTTTTTTGTCTAGCTGACATCAGAGATGGCCATAAATTCTTGCTGTTGCTGTGAAAAACTGATTTGATTTGTTACATTCAGTTATCCAAGTCTTGGCAGTCTCCTCCTTGAGAAGACAAAGGAGCTCATGTTTAGGCTTGTTTTCTAAATAAAGTCCAGTTCCTCATTGAAAAAAAACCACCCCAACACACACAAAGCTTCACAAGGGAATTAATTTTCATCTACCTATAAAAACAGTTTCTGCTGAATCTTTCAAGCCTTCTATAGATGTTTCTAGCATTAACATTGAATTACCCTTTAAGTCATACTCTTGAATCCCGAAACTCTGGTTTTACAAAGCCTTACCTTTTCCATGTCTATCAGTGTTACAGGGATATTCCTTCCAACCACCACCATCACTGTGCGTCCACAGTTATCTACACCTACAGAAGAAACAAAAAAAAAAAATCTGTCTCTAAACTTCTCTAAGTTGTGCCAGGTGTTGAAGCTGGTGCCTTTCAAACTAGGGAGAACCAGCCACAGCTCAGAAATTCTGCAACGTTCAGTTTCATCTTGACGACAGAAGAAATAACATTTAATTACTGTTCTCACTATACTAGTAGCTATTCTGACCCCAAAAATGAGTGAAACGTGAGAAATTTCAGTCTAAAGGACTTCAATTTTATGTTGCCTGTGTACTCCATATTTACCTAAATCTCAGGTAATAACATGGTTTATATTTAAAAACCCTGAACACAACAACCCTTCAGTTTCAGTTCTACCACCAGTTTCTTCTTCCTAGAAGCCAGGCTCTGAAATCTAACGCGGAGATTTCCAGAGCACACCTCCTGGATTTTCAGGAGACTGAAGCTATCAGCCAAAGTGCTTAACAGACTTTCTCTGCAGAAACACAGCTATGCTTTTGAGAGCCTGGCTACTTGCCTCTTTCTTCCTGTCATGGTGCACAACATCAACAAGTCACTGAGACTACAGCAAGTTTTTACATCGAAGTACGATGTTGCCTAAAGAGTAAAAGTGAACCAAAGAATCCATCTCAGCTTCCCAAGCTGCAAGAACCTTGCAGCTATTTTTTTTCTGCTGAACTCTCCACTGGGTTGTCGACTCTCTCCCTAATCCCCCTAACTACTGAACTCGGTGTGGCATGATGGTTCTCAGCCATTAGTAATAGCAGACACATACTGAGGAAAGCAACATAGTTAACCTGAGGGAAATAAAGCAAGGTATTTTGTTCAAGAAAGCGGTGTTAAAAGTTGCTTTGGTAACTGCTTATTCTCTGCATTAATCACCTGAAAGCTACATTTATTTGTAGCAGAAGGCTGAGGATAGTTCTTTTGGTCTGAATTAGCTCACATAGAGCACTTCATGCACTGACTTAATCTCACAGTAGTGCTTTACACCTAAAGCTACAGATAATTCAGGATATGCATGCACCCTCAGACTGTTAAAGCACAGTAGCTTGGGAGTTTACCAGTTTAGAGTCTTGAAAATAGTGAATTCCTGCCTTGCTGCAGAGACGTTGCCCAGTTTTATATACTAACAAAATAGAATCCAATAGTAAGATGATATATTGTCTACTCAAGACCAAAGAAACAATGATACTTTTATTTTGTATTTTTTCACATCAGTCACTGCTACCCTGAACTCACCTGTCTGGTACAAGGCTTTAAGAGAAGCAATATCAGAGAGGTCTTCAGCTCTTGCCTGACACAGCCAGCGATTATAACTGGAAAGGTAGAAAAAAAATCTGGTCAGATGGATTCCCCTCTGGATTAGCATTAGAAGTCTGAAAAAGTATATGGGAAGGGAAGAGCAAAACAAGCTCTAACTGAATCCTTTCTCTAATGCCGCAGTTTTCTGATCTGTGTAGCAAGTGTCAAGTTGTTAAATGTTGGGGAAAAAAAAGAAAAGGAATTGTGCCTTAGTCTTTTGATTCAGTTTTAGTATTTTGATTACTTATATAATTAATGATTTTCACTGGGGCAACAAATATGCACCAAGTAGTGATTATAGTTAGTAGCATTGCATTTGGGCTTGAAAGATCTTGGTTTTTTTTCACATTCCAGAAGTTAAATACCTCCATCTAAATGTTTAAAAACACAGAAAAAAAGAAAACGTCAGGGAAAAAAGGGGAGGAAAAAAATGAGAAACCGTCTTAGCATTCATTTATTTATCTGTACGTTTTGAAAGAGGGAGGAGTTGTGCTATCTGCCCAGATCTTCGGAAGCAGGTGACTCCACTATAAAAAGTGTTGACAGAGTGTGACATCTTGTGGCAAAGAGAGGAGGCAGCTACCGGGAAGCACTGGGTTCGCTAGTGGGTTCATCAGTAGCTTCCCTTCTCCTCCTACTGCCCTTCCCTTCTACCTTCAGGCCAAAGAGGCTCCCACAGCAATCCAAGGTGACACCTCTTGCCAGATCAGGCTTTACAAAATCAGCATAAAGGCTGGTCATATGAACCCCTAACACAAAACAGTGATACGGACAAGGAAATTCTCACTTCCTCTGATGCTGTTTTTGCAGGGCTGCCTCAGACAACTGTCCCTGAAGGATGAGGCGTCTCTGTTTATCAACGTCTCCCTCCATGCGGGCAAAAGCGTGGGAACCAATGAAAGACAAATCTGCCTCCAGACCCTCTTCATCTGAAGCATCTACAGTAGAAACAAAGGCAGTGCAAAATGTTCAAGCTGCATGCAAGGCAGCAATGCTGCTGCTGAGTTGCCATATATTGCAGTGAGCCTGCCCAGCCATCCTGCTACAAACCAATACAACCCCCCACCATTTCCCATGATGTGGCTCTGATATCTCACCAGTACCACAGACAGACTATAGCAGTGATTGATAACTCAAGGGAATCCAAAGTTGGATGTACCTGGAAACTAACTGGGCAAGTCCCAGCTTGCAATAACAGGATAATGGTTAACTCTCAAAAAAGCAGGATCTGGAGAGGAGACTTGGGTTTTACAGTTGTTTGTCTTTCACAAGGGAAAAAGTTAGCATGGTGCAGCTTTACTCAGTTTAGAAGCTGTGCTGTAGAAAGGCCTCACGTCTTATATCATTGTCACAGCTTGGACAGCTGCCTTAGAGCTGGCAATAAACTAAGTTGAGATAATTTTAGACTAGAGTTTACAGCATGACTGTGTGATGAAATACAAGAGCACAGGCTCACTTGCTGGTAAGAATATCAGAACGATCATAGAATACTTTTGGTTAGAACAGACTTTTAAGATCATCAAATCCAACCATTAGATAATTCTTACCATGTCTGATGCAAGAACATGTCCCTCAGCACCACATCTCTGCACATTTTAAACACTTCCAAGGATGGGAATTAAACCACGTCCCTGGGAAGCCTATTCTGGTCTTTGAGAGTTCAAGAGGTTTCTTCCAACCTAAACCTCCCCTGGGGCAACATAAGGCCACTTCCTCCTGTCCCATTACTTGTTACTAGGAAGAAGAGACCAACACCCACCTCATTACAGCCCCCTTTCAGGAGTTGCAGGGTAAGAAGGTCTCCCTTCAGCCTTGTTTTCTCCAGACTAAACACCTCCAGCTTTCTCAGCTGCTCCTCATCAGACCTGTTCTCCAGGCCCTTCACCAGCTTTGTTGCCCTTCCCTGGACCTGCTCCAGCACCTCAATGTCCTTCTGGTAGTCAGGGCTGCAAAACTGAACCCAATACTCAAGGTATGACCTTGCCAGTATAGGGGAACAATCCCTTTCCTCGTCCTCCTGGTCACACTGTTCCTGATACAGGTAATGTTGTTGGCCACCTGGACATGCATCAGCTCATGTTCAGCCAGCTGCTAACCAGCACCCCCAGGTCCTTTTCTGCTGGGCAGCTTTCTAGCCACTCTGCCCCAAGCCTGTAGCATTGCATGGTGTTGTGATTCAAGTGCAGGACCCAGCACCTGGACTTGCTGATCAAGGATAAACAGGAATACTAAGTTGTCTGTATCATCACTGCATATTCAGCCTTATCCTACATAGCCATGCAAAAGCAGAAAACTTCTGAGACTTATCCCAAGTTATCTGATTTTTACAGTTTAATTCTTCACATTAAGAAATGTGGAACTTCCACAGCACTGCTTAATAAATATGTGCTAGCCATGTCCATTCATATACTACATTGTTTTGCCATATGCATCTCACTTCCTCAACCCTGACATCAAGGCAAGCTCTTCACAACCAGACTTCTTTCATCGAGCTTTATCAGCCTTATCCCAGACACTGATGTCTGTCTTGATCTAGCTCTTTTAGGTCATTTCTGCTAGTGTTCATTCAGCATCTACTAGTTGGATGCACATGCTGTGTGAACAGAACCTTATCAATTGGGACAACATTTGCTAATATATAAGCAACATTTAGCTACTATGTAAGATAGATCATCAACAACAATGCTCTTTTAAGTTATGGGCCACATAAGACTTTGCAAAAAGCCTGCAAAGGTCCTCATCACTTTGAGAGAAAATTTGCATAGAGAATAAACCACCTCATCTCTCCTCCAAAGAAAGAAAAAGGCTTAACAGCAGCTTTACCACAGCCTCTAACCACAACACTCCGCACAACAAGGCAGAAAGCAGAAGTTACTGCTGTGGAACACAAAGCCAGCAAGGCAGCCTGATAACGGTCTTCATTATAGCCTGCTTTAGGTGAGGTAGGGGTAACAAAAAAAAGTCTGCTTCCTATCTGCCTTCTCTGGTTTTCCATCGACTTTCACTCAGATAGGTACTTATTCCAAACTTCAGTCAGGAACTCACCATCTGGAACCCCTGGCTTTTCACTAATCCTGATCTGCCGCTCTGGCACTACAGGCTCCCCTTCTGCATTGCCGATATCTGCAGGGAGGTAAGGCAAGGATCGGATCTCTTCTTCCAATGATCTTGGAAAATACAGAGGAAGCAGCTTCTGGTAAGTGGCCTGCAAGTAAGAAAAAGGTGAAGGGTCTGTCATGCATCCTTGCTTTTCAGTTAAGTAACATCTGCCCTTGCAGCAGGGACCTTCCCCAGCAGTTTGGAGACAAAATACCACTTCCCTCAATGGCTTAATTTGCATTGCTAGCTACCAATAAAAGCAGACAATCTTTATCAAGGTTAACTTCTTATTTTTGCCACACTGGCAGAAGATTTTGAGAGGATTCTCCTTTAAGTTGCACGAGTTCAGGTTAAGTTGCAGATACTTTAGCTTTGTACTGAAGTTAAAATATAGAAGGATAACAGACTTCAAAGCCTGCTTGTATTAAAATGCACAACTACACAGACCACCTTTGGTGACCTGACTGGGAAAAAGCAGCAGCCAACAAGGAGAAACCCTCTCCACATGGAGAAAAATGGAGAAAATCTGTACTGAACATTCCAATACCTCATGCATTCTCTCCAACTGATCAGCTGTTCTGGAATGCACAACAAGTTAGTTTCTCTTATATGCATGCTAGAGAACCTGAACTCAGTGTGGGGGTTCTGCCCAAGAAGTGCCATTAGCAAGTTTGATATACAAGAGAAGTCAATATCCAGACTGCTAGCACCTGTCTGCATACAGATCATTACATGTCAGGCTTGCTGTTTTAGCAAGCCAGCAAGCAATGTTTAGGATGCTTGTAGGTGACTTGTGGGCATGCTAAACTAGCCCTTTTAAAGTAGAAGGGATGCACCATTGCGTAAAGAGGAAATCTTGTACAAGCAACTTCCTTTCTGGCTGGCAGATACCATCCAGTACAATTCCATGCCGTAACTTCTAGCATTGGTTCCTGTTCATGGCTCAGGAACACAGAAGCCAGGAGTGGAAAAATTCTGTCTGTAGTGACTGCTAAGAGTATAAACAGTACTGGAAAAGATGGTATGCTAATAGGAGGATGCTGTGGGACCAAAGGTCTGTAAGATTTGAACGGGAAATCCAAATTCAGCTCTACAATGCAAGAGTTAATACTGCTGGAGAGAAGATCAAACGTGCCCATTAATTTTGGTGGAATGAACATCAAAGAGATACCTCTTCAAGGTCAGAGACTGCAAACACCACCTTCTCCAGAGTCTCTCCGTGAATCTCCAGGAACCTTCTAACTGTGCCTGCAAAGAAGATTAAATATACTTAGTACAACAGAAGGAGACATTTAGACACACAACTACAAGTGAAGAAGAGTGCAGAATAAAGAGACAGATCTCACACAAAATAGCTCCACAGGTTGTATGCAAGTGTGGAGTAAGTGTTAGTTTAATACACCAAATGGCTTATTTGCCATACTGGAACTTTCACCTCCACTCCCTCCTGCTGCTTACTTTACAGATGAATACAAAAAGTCTGAATTTAGCTTACTAGGTATTCCTCAGTCTGTGGAATGTGATTCTATGGCCCTGCAAAATTAAGCACCAGGGGAAGTTTAGGTTGGAGAGCAGAAGAAGCTTCTTGACTGAAAGGGTTCCCAAAGACTGGAACAGCCTCCCTGGGGACATGGTTGAATCCCCATTCTTAGAGGTGTTTCAAAGAGATATGGTGCTAAAGGACACAGTTTAGCAGCTTGGTAGAGTTAGATAATGGTTGGACTTGATGATTCTTTCAAGTCTTCTCCAACCAAACTGATTCTGTGGAACTACAACCCCTTAAAAAATAAAATGGTTTCCCCATATCAACAGTAGTCTTCCAGAGGCAAGTGATCTGCTGAACACTACCATCAAGTTTATGTCACTTTCCAACAAGCTTACGCAGTGCTATGTGGGTTGCATCCTCCAAGGGGTAGCATCTTTTCAGAGAATTAATGACACAAAATCCTATGGAGCACATTGCCTGTTCCCTGAAACACAGAAAACCAGGAAGGATGGTCAGAGAAGAGCAAATGCCTGTCACTACAGTAGATAACACTAGCACTTTTTTTCCTGTCCCTATGCAGCAGCAACCCTCTTTCATATTTTTGCAGGAGGATTCCTTCCTGGCAATATCTATACATACCACAATCAAGCAGAGGAGGAGGGAATCATTAATGATTCCCTAATTTCCTCATGTGCCTGTTCTCCAATTTCTCCTTCTACCTCAGCTAGGAGATGGTGAGTGAGAAGGAGGGGAGAAGGTGGTGCTCTTTATTGCAAACATTCTCCTGGTCCTTCAAGTGAACTACCACAGAGCAAGGCAGCTTATTCAGTCCTAAGCATGACTAGACAATCAATGACATGGATGGACTGATACATACTTCAAGATGAGAATGATTTTTCCAATGGAGACACACATTTTTAGAAGAGTAAAGCAGAGGTGTTGCCAACAGTCATCAGAGGAGTCTGAGCAAGCTCAGAGTTGGTAGATAACTTTACAGTATCAAAAGTTACTCTAGAGATTGAAAGGCATTCAGAATTCAGTAAGCAGAATTATTATAATGCAAGTTGTTTTTTAACTTGTTTTAATCCAGGCCTGACTTTGCTTGTTATTTTTGAGGCAGAACAAAATTGGCATATACTAGATACCTTAGCTGTAATTTTGATTATGACACAATTGCTATTCCATTATAATGCACAATCTAGACTTGGAAGAATTGATCTTTCCAGCCCTAAGAAACTGTTAGGTACATTTTCTGACATTGCTCTTGTTCAGGTCTTTTTTGTGACTGTTATCATTATGACAGCCATGGCAGGAGAAGACCAGAATAAAGGAAAGAACACAGAAAATTAGAAAGAAAGAAAAAAATCCCAGTTAGCTAAGAGGAAGGAGAAAATACCATAGATGAAAGAGGAAAAACTACAAACTCATCTGCATCAACTGTAGATTTAGAAATGAGCTTATACTCTGACTCAGAATTTGAGATGACAGAGAAGCCAAATACCTAGACTGATCAGCAAGATTTGCCTGTGAATAGGTCCACTCGGCTGCAGAAACACATGAAATTGCTGCTTGAGTAAGCTCATTTACAGCTTTCCTAGAACAGAACTCAATAGAGTTATCAATGCTGTTTCTTCTCAGAGTAACTGAACGCTGCACAGCTCCAGCTACACAGTTTCAGGACTTGAACCAGCTCAGATCTCTGCACGGCAACACAGGTAACAGAAGGCATGAAGAAAACCATGAAGCCTCTAATGCTCTTGTGTCTTTAACTAAATCTATAGAGAAGACATTCACATCCACTTTCCTCTGTGCAGACCTGAGTATCCACGACAGACACACCATAGATGGCAAGCACTCAAGGGAGCTGTTGTGCACTTACTTTGCCAGCTGCAGGACATTGCGATAACAGCTGTACAGAGAACTCTCAGCTGCTGTGCGATAGCGGCTTTTGTACTTGGGCCCCACTGTGTGAATGATGAAACGTGCAGCCAAATTAAATCCTTTGGTGAGTTTAGCCTCACCTGTCCTGCATCCTGAAAAAAAAACAACAACCACAAAGCCCACCAGGATAAATGCCAATGTCATGATAAGAAAGCTGGAAGGACTCAAGCCCTTTATTTCCTCCAGAGTCAGTTAACTCCACTCCATATACAGAAGTTAGTGTTTTAGACTGCTATGTTTAAAATTTAATGGCTATCTCAGAACACCTCCTTAATACCACCTAGCAAAGCTGAAGAGATGAGAACTGAATCATGGAATATATCTGGTTGGAAGAGACCTCAAAGATCATCCAGTCCAACCCTTGATCCAGCACTGAAGGGTCAACACCAAACCATGTCCCTAAGCACCTGGTCCACACGCTGCTTGAAATCTCCCAGGACAGTGACTCCACCACTGCCCTGGGCAGACCAATCCAGTGTTTGATAACCCTTTCAGTGAATAAGTATTTCCTAATATCCAGGCTAACTGTGCTCATTCCTCTCCACTTTGAAGTCTGTATATACATAGCAAACCAGCAATGATTAGAAATACTGTCTTAACTGCAGTGCTTACCATGCTGCATACAAACCCATAGGAGAAATGATTTATTAAATGTGCAGAACTGATGCACAGATGTTATATATCCAGCAATGGAAGCTCTTCTGAATGTACAAACTTGGTTTGGGTTTTAGTTTGGCTGTTAGAAGAAGCTTCTTCACTGAAAGGGTTCTCAAACACTGAAACAGGCTTCCCAGGATGGTGGCTGAATCCCTGTCCCTTAGAGGTGCTTGAAAGACACAGAGAATGTGGTACTGCGAAACATGGTTTAGCATCACACTTGGTAGAGTTAGACAATGGTTGAAGCTGATGATCTTAAAGATCTTTTCCAACCAAAACAATTCTATGGTTCTATAAAAGGGCCACAACCCTCCTTTATCAAACCCAGCAGCTGCTCACGCCAAGTCATTAAAACACAGAACAGACATTTGTTTCATCTGCGCTCCCAGAACAAGGTAGCTTTCTTTGCTCTGCGAGTTTTTTTCATGTCCACAAGGCAGAAGAACGATACTAATCAAGTTTACATGTTCTTGACAGACATACCTAGTCTCAAGGCAATGAAGTTCAAACACCACATTTAATCATTCCACCCACAGCACCCTCCAATTACATACTCAAGGGTCATTTACTGCAAGCTAACATACTTCATATCTTTACCTCTTTCTGTGTTTGACTGCTCTTTGGCTATCCCCTGCAAGTTACTTATACTTAGTTCTTGTCATTTTTCACTTTGTTAGAATCCTCAATGGCATCCACAGACCACTCAATTCCCTTCAGTTTGTCAACACATTAAAATCCAGGAACAGCTACTGTGTTTGAAGCCTGACTTTTCCTTGATGCCTGGGGAAGTCTGCTATCTCTCCCCTTCCTCGCCCAAATCTAGTCTACTCCAGTTCTGGACAGCTAAAGAAGTGCTTCTAGTCTCCTTCCCCACCTGCGAAGACAGTAATTTTCCACCTTCTTCCATCTACTTGCACAGCTGCACTTAAGCTTTTTCATCTGGGAGAAAACTGTTTTCTTCATTTGATTACCTTTCAATCTGACCTTACAGGTTATGCTAGTGCCCACAAAAAGGAATGATACACAGATGAGTGGCTGTGACCACCTCTTGGCAGCAACACTGCAAAAGCTTGGCTTAAGTCAGCCTTGAAGGTGCTCACGCAACAGAAGCTTTCACCTCCCCCACTCCACTTTGCTCCTTGTGGTGCTCAGGGAAGCTATTAGCATGCATGAAAGTATGTTTTACAGCAAGAGACAGTCCAGGCTGAGAATCTCTCTTACACAAAACTTCAGGCATGTCTTTTCAATGGCAACAACATGCTGCCTTTAAGCCAGTATCTTGTAAGCTTTTTGATCCAATCAATCACATCATTAGTTTCTACAGAGCTCCATCTTTTTTTCTTCTGGAATACATCAGCATACTAAGCATTTTCTTCTAAATTAAGGCATGTCCTCTAAGGAATCTCAGCTCAAGAAAGCAATTAAATATACACAATATGGGAAAAAAAGTAGAAGCCAAACCCAAAGCAACATATCAGATGTCAAGTCACTATTCATCCTGTGGCCCACCCAAATCACACAAATTGAAAAGACCAAGCAAAGGCCTGTAAGAAAAAATATCTTGTGGAAAAGAATGAAGCAAGTTTGACTAAGATGTAGTTGTGAATTCAGTAAAGAAACTGAACAGACAACCAGATGTACCATCAGTAATGCCTAACTACACTTAACATTACTCTTCATACTTCCCAATGCCTTCTACACAGATCTTCACAAAATTTACAAAACTACAATGAGCAGCAAGCATCATTCCTATTTTAAGACACAGAGGGAAGTGAGGCTGGAGAAGTGTGCTGGATGGGTCAAAGTCTGTGTCAAAACTGGAAACAAATTCAAGATGTTATTTTGTTTTATTCAGCGAAATTTCAAACATTAGAACAGCTGCTCTCAAAGTTTCAAATGGAGAACGAATCCTTCATATGAAGCATGCAGCAGAGAAACAGTCACACTGGAGCTGGAAAAGTGTTATGAACTGTTGTTACAGAAGGTCTTTATTAGACTGAAGCTAGTACATGTTAATTTGCAATCATGTAACGAGGGCACTTCACTTGCAAGCCTAGACCCTTGGCTATAGTATTTCTGTGTCAATCAAACCTATGCTGTTAGTTCAGCCTTAAAGAAAGCACATGCCTCAAAGGTCAGCATGTCATGTGCTTTAAGACTATGATTTTTCTTGGAAGATTCTGAAATACGAATACACACCAAGCAGCAGGAATAAAGCAGGAGAGAACTAACTGCAAATTGCCACTGAACTAATTTTACAGCTTCAGAGCAAAGACTATAAGGTTTTCACTTCTTCCCAAAAACATTCTCCAATGAAAACAGTTCAGATTTAAATAGAAAACAGTGCAGAAAGGAGGCATAGGTGACAAAAGAATCATAAGCTGACTTAAGTAAGGTACTTTCTACTTCTACTACCATGACAAACACATTAAGGGCTCAGTAAAAGAGCTGAAGCCATAACCCAGCCTCTTTTCCCTTCCCCACACAACATGCCAGTACAGTGTCAGAGAATCATAGAATGGTAGGGACCAGAAGTGACCTCTGATGATCTAGTCCAGCCCCCGTGCCAAAGCAGGATCACTTTGGGCAGGTCACACAGGAATGTAACCAGATGGGTCATGAAAGTCCCCAGAGGAGGAGTCTCCACAACCTCTCTGGGCAGCCCATTCCAGTGCTCTATCACCCTTACAGAAAAGAAGCTTTCCCTCACGTTGAGGTGGAACTCCCTAAGTTACAGTTTGTATCCATCACCCCTTGTCATATCACAGGACACCACTGAAAAGAGACTGACACCCTCTTCCTGACACCCTCTTCCAGACACCCACCCTTCAGGCATTTATAATATTAATAAGATTTCCCCTCATTCTTCTCTTTGCCAGGTTAAAATGGCCCCATGTCTCTCAGCTTCTTCTTGTAATACAGATCTTCCACTCCCTTAATCATCCTCGTGGCGCTCCATTGGACATTCTAGTATATCCCTTGTCCCTCTTAGAGTGGGGAGCCCAGAACCGATGTCACAGAAAAATTGGTTTCTGAAAAGCTCTTTTTGCAAGATTAAAACTGTCCTGGTCACAAACCTGCAGAATGCATTATGGAGAGAAGACATCAGTGTTTCCACAGGGGTGGAGGACGCAAAAGTACATCTAACTCAGCAGGGAAAATTTAGGAAGGTAAGGTCAACTTTGACAAAACTCCCCACATAGCTGACCGATCTCATTTTAAGGACTCCTTGAAATGTTGTCCCTCTCTTTCCACCTCACAGTACTCAAAAGACATCCTAGTGTTTTTCAGAAGTGTCCTGGAGTACATAGTAGGCTCCTAATTATTCTGCAACATCTGCTGCATTGTAACAGTTGCTTCCACCTGAAGGGCACGCTGACTTTTCTCTCTCCCATAGAATGGGTAACTCTTCTTCCTGCATTACTTCCAGGTTACTCATAAGAAGCAAGCTGAATCAGCAAAGGATTACTTTATAGAAACAGAGGATAACTATTCAATTGTAGTTTAAACTACTGAGAGTTCGTATTAAAATTATGGCTCTTCTATCTGTCTAACTACACAATAAGGAGGCAGAGCTGTTATCCAAGAGACTAAGCAGTACTACTCAGGGATCAGTTTGGTCTCAAAATTCAGCTCAGCATCACAGTTCTTTGAAATGTGAATTCTTAACTGCAGACTTCTTCATCACCTTGGATAATTATAAACTCTGTTCCTCGCACACAAAACAAGGAAAGTTTTGATCTAAAAGGGGACTGTAAATAAATCTGAGCATTCCTAAATTTCATTAACAGCCATAAGCTCTGCTAATGAAGAATCCAGGTAAAGCAAATGCCATCCATTTCCAGAACAGACTTCCATTAGGCATGGTTTTGTAACTAATAAACTCTTCTGTTGTGCAGAAGTGGCAAGTGGACTGGACACTTTAAGCAGTCACTAAGACTTTATGTAGATATGCAGTGTTTTATGAAGCCATTTATTATTGTTAGTCTGAACAAAGCTCTCTTAGAACCCACTTAATTTCTGCAATCATTGGGTTTAGTTTCTGTCTTCTACAATGCATACATACTGGTCAGGGTAAGAGCAAAATTCATAGAAGGCTGGCCCCAGGAGTAAAAGCTCTGATAAACTAACCACTCTAAGTGGCTTCAGGTAACAATGGGAATTATCATATCACAAAGTAAGGGCTCAGCAACTCCAGTATCTGCCACAGATTTTCAACAACCTATAACCTGAATGGCAAAAAGAGAAGAGATTGCTGTGCATTTTCTCCATTTATTTCACATCACTATCAGATGNTACCATTCTATGATTCTATGTTGTGGCAAAAAAACCCCAAACAAACCACTACAAAACAGCTATACCTTGATTTTAGTTTTTGTCTAAATCTGGTCCTTTGTACTATGCAAGGACAGTCAATTTCAATACAAAAACACACATCTCTGGCTACTTACCTTTGAGCTTCTGGAGTTCATCCCTCAGGTCAGGCCCAGCATGCATGAATATACTTTCAGATACTGGATTCTTATCAGTAAGAGACTCATTGCTAGTATTTACTATGGCTGTGCAGTTCAGTAATGCTACATCTCCTTTCCTGAGGAAACAAGAAAATGGCTTATTTTGAGCTAAATGGAAGATTAAGCAGGATATTCTAAACTAAGCACTGGCAAAAGCAGGGAAATGCCAAGTTAAAAGCAAAAGCATTAACAGTACTCCAGTGCTCAAAAAGGGTAGCACACCTGACACACTCTCCATGCAGAATCACCCTTTGCCTCTAACCAATGAAGAAAGCTGGCACAAAACCCATCATCTGGGCTTATCTTAAAGGGCTTTTCCAACCTAAACAGTTCTACTTCCTTAAAAACGCCCAGCCTCAACAATAACTGACAATGATGTATGGAGTAAAGACAGCATTGTAGTGCAGTTTAACTGGCAGAATAAGTGAAGCAATGTGCTAACCTGATGTGAGTGCGATGTGTTCCAAAAAGCATCTATTCTCTCCCAGAGATAAGAGAGCAGTC
The DNA here is from genome assembly GCA_013399055.1 of Ramphastos sulfuratus. Lineage (NCBI taxonomy): Eukaryota > Metazoa > Chordata > Aves > Piciformes > Ramphastidae > Ramphastos > Ramphastos sulfuratus. Next base: position 58,252 of record WBNM01032656.1, on the reverse strand, counting down.
CTTGTGGTGTATTTACTTTCAAACCTAACAGGGTTTTTTTTTTTTTTGTTTTTTTTTTTTTTTTTTTTTTTTTTTTGTTGTTGAATTTTTTTTTTCCAGTTTGCATACACACTACACAGGGCACCCAAGTACTGCTACTGCTCTTCCTTAGACCACTGAGAATCTAGCATGTCACTGCAGCTAAACACATCTTCCTTGCTTTTGTCCCAAATTTGTGAGCTCACAATTTGTTCACATTCATTTTGTTGTTCAAGGATCAGACTCGCAGAAGATAACCAAAGCAGTGAGGCGTAAGAGACAATGGAGTGGCAGAACTCCAACCTGCTTTTTGTCCCAGTAGCAAGCCATTAGATATTTTAGGATCAAAGAGCACAGAAAGGGAAACAAAAGATTCCCAAGCACAGGGAGAGATTCACATAACAGTTTAAACTACATACATTTATTACACCCAAGCCCAAGTCACAAGAAATTCTTAACCTTTTACTTCGCTTTACTTAATCTGGTTCAGAAAAATCCATGAATGGTCCCATTTCCTGCATGCATTAACCAGAAAGAGGATCAGGCTGATCCCTGAAAGAAATCCTTCTCTCTTCACACTGATTAACAGATTGTTACTCATCTAGAGAGCGGGTTCAAATATCTGTGTTACAGGGAAGAAGAACCAATGGAGTAAGTTCATCTCAACACACTGTACTTCGTCAATAGATTTTGGTAGAAAATCATTGAGATATAACACAGAATGAAGAGAGAAAGAGGTTAAAAAAAAATAAAATTAAAGAAAGGCCCAAAGCAAGTCACAAGACCCACATAAAAGAAATACTGTATCTACACTAGAAAAATGAAAGTAGAATAAAGCAAACCAAGAAAGAAAAGAGCTATTAGACAGCAAGTATATTTTTTAACATTAAAAAAAAAAAAAGTATCAAAGTGAACAATTAGTTTTTGATATTCAAGTGTGCAGCATGACAGGAAGCAGCACATCTCCTGTCTGCTGCATCAAGCGGTGCCTATGAACATGCAGTTTGTAACCTATGGTGGAGCAAATCTCAGACTTGAAGATTTACAGTGAACAAAGAGATTAACTTTATTCCGAGACCCCATAATGTTTGATTCAAGAAAAGAGGGTTTGAAGGATTTATTCTACAGCTGCAATTGTTAAACAAGGTAATTGGATCCCACAGTAAATGAGGAAGTGATGACAAACACACCAGAGCCACATGGAACTTACCATAAGACTATTTTTGCATTGATGTCTTTCCTGTATGGAAAAGGTGATCTAACATCAACTTTTTCATCTGGGTTTTGGTGAGAGTCAAGCTGCTTATCCTCATAGGTATCAGTCCAGCACGGCAGACCGTCAATGTCCACAAACTGGGAAGGAGCACCCAAGGGATCCATGGGATGGAAAAAACGACTCCTCTCCTCTGGTAATCTGACACTCCAATTCTCACTGGAGTCTTCCAGGTGCTTTAAAGGAAGAAAATCAGACCAAGTCACCAGCTGTTCCCTAAAAGTAATTTCTGTGGAGCCAGCCCTTTCTCAGGACCACACTGCAACTACAGTTAGCAGAAAACAGAAAAAGAGATTTTCATCTCAACTGCTTCCAATTTCTGTTTTGTTATATCTATGCAGAAAGGCAATGCAAATACTTGCAGTCAGACAAATGTTTTCAAATAGTGCAAGACGAAAACATTTTCTCTATTAAATTGGTCCAGCTATTTTGTGATCTTGCACTCTGAAAACGCTGAACACAAGTTCCCAAGTGCAGAAAGGACTTGAGATAAAAAAACTAAGAATTTTCAGAAGGACTAAATAAAAAGCCAATTTGTAGCCTCACTACAGGATGGGCAGAGGTTTTGGAGCATGTTCAGAGAAGGGTAGTGAGGTTCATGAAGGGCATGGAACACATATCCTACAAGGAGCGTCTGAGGGAATTGGATTTGTTCAGTCTGGAGAAGAGGAGGCTGAGGGGAGACCTCATCGCTGTCTACAACTACCTGAAGGGAGGTTGGAGTGAGGAGAGGGCCAGCCCTCTTCTCCTTGGTGGCAAATGACAGCACTAGAGGAAATGGTTGTAAGCTGCACCAGGGGAGGTTCGAGCTGGATGCTAAGAAATATTTCTTCACAGGGAAGGTCATCGAACATTAGAATAGTTTGGCCAGGCCAGTGGTGGAGTCACTATCCCTGGAAGTGTTTAAGCAGTATGTGGACCTGGTGCTTAGGGACATGATTTAAAATNTTTTCGGGTCCATCTAGTGAACAGGTGGCGTACTGGCCGCAGGTGGTACATTGACCACAAATCTTCTCTTTCCCAGTTTGGTTTGAGTTCTGTTAATATATATTTAACAGTTATTTCCAGATCCTGTTATAACCTGTATATTGTTTCCTAACGTTGCAAAGAGCCTGTTACTATTGTTATTATTGAATGGTGGTAGGGGGTGGTGCGAGTTCCGATTATTTAATATTAATAAATTATATATTAATATTTTTATAACATCGTCTCGCTGTACCTAAATTACCCCTCCCCGACACCCTTCGGTGCTGGGTCGAAGGTTGGACTGGATGATCTTTGAGGTCTCTTCCAACTGGATGTTTTCTGTGCTTACTCCTTTAGAAATTTTGGTTTAGCTTTGGGTTATAATTTAAAAACATATCCCTCTCACCCAAAACACCCTAACCAACCAACAAACTCCCCCGCCAACAAAAGAAAATAAACCACATCCTAAACCACTGCAACCCCCTCAAAATCCCAAAGACTCATAAAGCCCAAAAACCCCTTACAAACACACTAATGAAAACATCCTTCCCTGAGAGCATACAACCCTTGCAGCTCAGTGACTTCTACACTGCAAATAAGAATTTACAGTTCCTTAGTTATTACAGTCATGCACTTAGGCACAAAACTCTTTCGCCCAAATAAATTTTCCATGAAAGAGAACAAAGTTGTACACTTGAATGCTGGCCCAGTGAGCTTGCAGACTGAACTCTGCCATCTGACCTATTTTATTTAAAAATTGAGATAACACTGGTTGTTGGATTAAGACTCAAATTTGCTGAAACATGCTTTTCAACTGCCAGCACATAATATTTAGGCTACTACATTTTCATTGTAACTACCAAACCATACTATTGAATTAAGCTAGCACAAATGTAGTCACTTAAGTAACTTCATAGAATCACAGAATTGTTTTGGTTGGAAAAGACCTTTAAGAGCATTGAGTCCAACCATTAGGTAACTCTACCAAGTCTGGTGCTAAACCATGTCCTTTAGCACCACACCTCTGTGTCTATAAAACACCTCCAGAGATTGAGATTCGACCCTCTCCCTGGGGAGGCTGTTCCAGGATTTGAGAACCCTTTCTGTGAAGAAATCTCTTCTAATATCCAACCTACACCTCTTCTGGTGCACCCTGAAGCACCCCATAACCCATCACTTGTTACTAGGGAGGCAAGCCCAACACCCACCTCACTACAACCTTCTTCCAGGGAGCTGTAGAGTGTGAGGTCTCTTCCAGTCTCATTTTCTCCAGACTAAAGGACCCCAGTTCCCTCAGTCACTCCTCACAAGACCTGTTCTCCAGGCCCTTTACCAGCTTGCTGCCCTTCTCTGGACATGCTCCAGCACCTCAGTGTCTTTCTCATAGTGAGTGCCCCAAAACTGAACTCAGTACTGAAGGTGTAGCCCCGTCGGTGCCGAGTCCTGCTTGTCTCGCTGTTTTCAGTTTGCCACATGCACACCTACTATTTAATACTTTTCACAGGCCTTAAGTTGCTTTTCATAGCAACTTAAAAAAAAAAAAAATGTACAAATGGCAATTCGTTAGCTAAGAAAAAAAAACGACCAACCATCTAAACCTCAAACTAAGGGTAATAAAAGGTGATACTACTTCCAAAATAGGCATAAGAGCACCTACATAGATTTTTCGCCACAAAGAGCCGTGATACAGGCAACGAACAAGAAGGAAATAGCGGTTAGAGTGGTTCCAAACAAAAGCTCCTCTACGACAGCGCCTTCTCGCTGATTAACAGCCAAAACCTAAGTGCAAGAGCAAGAAGCAGGCAGTCGAAAAGGGAGGCACATAAGCTCCACTGTGACACCCTCCCCGTTTTGCCCGAGGCCCTCCGCGGCAGAGGCATCCCCCTCAGCGATGACAGACTCGGAAGGCGGAACAAAACGAGCAGGAGCCGAGGAGCCCGAAGCCCTTCACGCCAACCGGCCGCCCGCACCCCGGCTGCTGGCGAAGACGCACCGCCGGAGGCGAGTCCGGCGAAGAGGCAGCTGCTTCGCCCTTCGCCGCTGGTTACATGCGGCCCCCATCAGCGTACAAACACCGGCAGAAGCGACGAGCAAAAACTCACCGGGAGATCGCACCGCCGCTGCCAGGCCTGCCCGGCCACAGGGTCTCGACCGGCGCCGCTTTGGCGACATCACCCAGAAAAGCGGAGCAGCCGCTACCCGCTTCCGCTTCCGGGAGCAGCCCCGCTCCTCCCCCGGCATGGCCCGGCCGGGGCCGCCTGGCCACCGGCTTCACAACCTCACTTCCGGCGGGGTTCTATCTCCGCCCACTCCCGTACTTCCGGTCTGGGCAGTGCAGGGGGTTCTGCTCCGCACGTGTGACGGTGCAGTGGCCGCGCCGCCGGGACGGGCCGGCTCGGGGATTTCTCAGCGCTTTCCCCCCACAGCCGAGCTCTCCCCTCGGCGCCGTTATGGGCCTCACGCGGCAGTATCTGCGCTACGGGCCGGCCGCACTCTTCGGGCTGGTGGCCAGCGCCAAGGCTAACGTGGCCTTCGTTACGCTGCGTGGTGAGCGGGGCCGCTATGTGGCTGTGCCAGCCTGCGAGCACATCTTCGTTTGGGATACGCGGAAAGGAGAGAAGGTGGGAGCTGGGGTGGTCTAGGCACTCCTTCCCAGAGTTAGGAGTGACGGGGATGATGAGGTGCGGGGGGGGCCTTTTGCACCGTCTCGCGCAAAATTGTTGCTGTTAGGGGGCTGCGTTTTAAGGCCAGTGTCGTCTCTGCAGCTTCTCTGTTCTGCAGCCCGAGCACACCTCGCGGTTTGCTTGTGGAGCAACTCTGCAGCTCTGGGTGCGCTCTGGCCGAATCTCACTGTTGATCCTTTGAGGTTCGTTTTTGGTAGCTCAGTTGAGGAAGAGGAGTTGCTGCCATAGGGGTTGGAAGCTAGAGCACAGGAGGTTTAAGCATAAAGAAACGCTACTTTACTTCGAAAACTTTTTTACTGGAACCAGACTGCTCAGAGAGGTTGTGAAGTCGCCTCCTCTGGAGGCTTTTAAAATCTGCCTGGGTGTGTTTCGGTGCAGCGTGCTGTAGGTGTACCTGTGTTGGCAGAGGGTTGAACTAGATTATCTCCAGAGGTCCGTTTCAACCTCTACGGTTCCGTGAAAGCGGTTGCCTATTTAACTGGCGAACAGTAGTAGTGCTGCGTGTGAAAGTTCTGGGAGGAAACAGGAGTATGGTGAAGCTTGTGTTCCTGCTGTGGATCTGCTTTTCCCATGTGAAAGTTGTATTGCATGCGGGGTTTGTGAGCTGTAGGTTTAAGGACTTGAATGCATGTTTCCTTCTGTTAAATTCTGAAAACATTGTAGCTACTACTTACGGTCCACTACATACTGAGTTCAGGATTTGCTGGCATGTTGTTTTGGAAAGTTATTTATTGTCAGGTTTTAGTGCAGTCTGTGAAAAAGCCGCTCTGTTCTACACCTGAGAAAGGCCAGCTGAGAGAGGGTGAGTCACAGGAAGCCTTTACTCTCGAGCAGCGTTCTTTGCTCTCTGGCACTTAAAATACAGTGGCAGAAATTTCCAGGCTTCATTCTGCACCAGTTTTCTGTTTGATGATGATAAATTGCTTCTCTTCCAGCTGCTGTCTGCCTTGTAAAATGGAGCTAATGACACCGTTTGGTGCAGGAAGCTAAAAAGTGAAATTACGAAGTGTCAGAAGCACTCAGCTGGAAGCTCAGTAGAAGAGCAGAGAATGTGTTTTTCTGCTGTATACGTACCTGGCTCTGACATGTTGTTTATCAACGTTATGTGTGGTTTTTGTATCCCAAAAATTGCAGGTTCTTATCCTTAAAGGTCTCAAGCAGGAGGTTAGTTGCCTCTGCCCTTCTCCGGACGGGTTGCACTTGGCTGTTGGGTATGAAGATGGATCAATCCGTATCTTCAGCCTTCTAAGTGGAGAAGCAAATATCACTTTCAATGGACACAAGGCTGCAGTTACAGTCATGCAGTATGACCATTTGGGTGGCCGACTGGTATCTGGCTCAAAGGTGAGAATTGCACATCTAGAGAACAGTCCTTTCATAGACATGCTCTGTGGCAGACACTGAGCTGCACTATAGCCAGAGGATGGCGATGAGACAGCAATAGAGTTGGGCAGCCAGGGGCTGGGAGAGCAACAGGGAGGAGGCAGGGCAGGAGTGAGATCCTAGTAGAGCTGTTGAGGGGAAGAAGCTTGTGAGATCACTAATAGCAAAAGCCACTCAAGCCACAACAGAGGAGCATTTACTGGCCTGAATGCACCTTTGGGGAAGGCATGTCATTTGCATTCGTCATCCCTGGCATTAAAATCCAAAGTGAGAAAGCTGAAAAATCAGTCTTAGAGGTAGATGTTTTGCAGAAAAAAATTGCCAGTCCTTTGAAGACTCTCTTGTCTGTTCCAGGATACAGATGTCATTGTGTGGGATGTCATCAATGAGAGTGGCTTGTACCGGCTGAGAGGACACAAGGATGCTGTCACTCAAGTCCTTTTCTTGAAGGAGAAGAACCTATTGGTCACCAGGTGAGCCAGAATAAGTGAGAGGTCTGAGGAAAGCAGCTATGTTTTTATTTGCAATTTATACATCCTAGGGCTACTGCCATTTGTATGTTTCTTCCTGCCTTGTGATATCTGAGACCCACCAGTGTGTTAGAATATGATTTCATTGTACACATGTATTTCTTAACTCTGGTACCTGGGTCCAGGTAGAGTCATAGAATTGTTTCGGTTGGAAAAAGCCTATAAGATCATTGAATCCAACCATTACCTACCTCTACTAAGGCTGCTGCTAAACCATCTCTCTCAGCACCACATCTCTGCATCTTTGAAACACCTCTAGGGATGAGGATTCAGCTGTCTCCCTGGGGAGCCTATTGCAGCATTTGAGAACCGTTTCAGTGAAGAAATTTCTTCTAATATCCAACCCAAACCTCCTCTGGTACAACTTGAGGCCATTTTCCCTCATTCTGTCACTTGTTACTAGGGAGCAGAGACCAACCTCCATGTCACTCCAACCTCCTTTCAGGGAGTTGTAGAGTGCAAGAAGGTGTCCCTTCAACTGCTTAAACTGCTCCAGCCTACAGAACCCCAGTTTCCTCAGGTCACAAGACCTGTTCTCCAGACCTTTCACCAGCTTTGTTGCCCTTCTCTGAACCTGCCCTAGAACACTCAGTGTCTTTCTTGTGGTGAGGGCATGTTGTAAGTGGAACTGAAATGAGTCCTGAAAAAAGGTGTTCAGAAAAGGGTTTAATTTACTCGTAAATATAACAACTTAGAATTATTGTAACAAAGAATAGTGATAATATATTCATTATGTTTGTAACTATTTTTGCTGTTTATCTTGCGTTAAGAGGACTTACTTGCTGTCTGTGTAATTCATGCAGCAATGTGACACAAAAATTATTTCCTAGTAAGTTATAATTACAGGAATTAATTAAAAGAGGATAGAATTTTTGTTTTAGTTGACTTTCAGTTATTCAGTGTGAATAGCAGAATTCAGCTGCTAGTTGACTGTACAGTTGTTCAAATCACTTGTCTCAAGTGCTCTTGTAGTATCAGGATATAATAATATAGCCAGAAATTTGCTTTCAGGGAGATCTGATCCTACAGGGGCTTTGAAGGACTGAAACAGCTGTATTTTCTGTTAGGAGGAGCAGCTCCAAATGGGCGTTCAGTTAAGGAACCTGCTTTTCTTGTAGCCTGGTTAAGAATGTGAAGAGGGAGCTTTAGAGGCAGCTTCAGAACTGATCACCGCTTTGTGATGATTGTGAAGAGTCCTCCTGTTTTCACTCTAAACGGGAGGTGGCTGTGTGACATAGGGACTTAACAGCTGAATCCAGAGGAGGAGACAGATTGTAGTGACTTGCTGGGTACTGCTTTGCAGTACCTTTGTCTCGCCATGCTTTGTTCTCACAGAATGTTAGGGATTGGACTGGACCTCCAGAGATGGAGTCCAAACCCCTTGCTAAAGCAGGATCACCTAGAGCAGGCTGTATAGGAATGTATCCAGAGAAGGAGACTCCACAGACTCTCTGGGCAGCCTGTTCCAGTGCTTCGTCACCCTCACAGTAAAGAAGTTTCTCCTCATGTTGTGGTGGAACTTCTTGTGTTCCAATTTATACATCATTCCTTGTCTTGTTACCCCTGAAAAGAGATTCTCACCTTCATCTTGACAGCCACCCCTCAGATTTCTACAGATGCTGATAAGATCCCCTCTCAGCCTTCTCTTCTCCAGACTGAACAGCCCAAGGTCTCTCAGTCACTTTTCATAGGAGAGATATTCAAGTCCTTTAATCCTCCTCATAGTTCTCCTTTGGACTGTCTCCAGTAGATCCTTGTCTCTTGAATTTGGGAGCCCTAGACTGGATATAGTCTCAACAAGGCAGAATAGAGGGGAGGGAGGAGAACCTCCCTGGACTTGCTGGACACTTTTCTTGATGCACCCCAGGTCATCTAGTCCAGCTAGAGCAGAATCACCTAGCAGAACACTTGAGAAAGTCAATGTCTGAGCAATGTCCGAGCTGCTCTGTGATAATGTAGTGGCATGGTTTAAATTGTTTTGTATTTCTACCACTTTTCTAAGCATGCAAGGCTCTGGCAGGTTTTTCCTCATGCTTTAACTTTCTTTTTTCTTCCAGTGGCAAAGACACCTTGGTGAAATGGTGGGATCTGAACACCCAGCACTGCTTCAAAACTCTAGTTGGACACCGTACTGAGGTAAAGAGGATGTATGGGGAGCTGCCAGGGTGGAGGGACTTTGGATTGTCACAGCTGACTCTGCTTTTTCCTGCGACTCCTACTCTCAGGAATTGTAAACAGGCATTATGATATATTTTGCTTGTTGTTAGGCTTTAGGAATGAGCAAGCAGGAAACTTCCAAACTTTCCAGGAGCTCTCAGCAACATGCAGATGTCCTGGCTAGATCCAGTCTCTTCCTGGTTGCTGTTTAAATAAATCAAAGCTGGTCTGCTGTTGGTATGGTAGTTAAAGGAGCTGTAAGCTAATTCTTCACATTGTGCCTTTGGACAGGTTTGGGGGATGGCTTTGGTGTCCGAAGAGAAGCGTCTGATCACTGGGAGTGCTGACAGTGAGCTGAGGGCTTGGGATATCACTTACATCCAAGAGGTAAGGTATTCCCTCTCTAACCCTTTACAGTCTTGTCCAGCTGCTTATCTTTGAACTAAGATGGGACTGGAATGTGTTAAATCTTATTGATGTTCTGGAAACAGCCAAAGCAGTGTCTTTGCTGTTGGAGAGATCCAGAAATAGCTCTTAGGGTAGACTCGATTGTGTTGTGAGCTTCCAAGTGAAGCTGTGAGTACTTCCTGAGCAATATTTCCAGAGTGTGTCACATCTTTCTGCCTTCTGGCTTAGAGCTAGAGAAGACAGTCTTATGGGTAAATGACGGATGATCTTTGAGGTCTCTTCCAGGCAGATGTAATCTGTGATTCTGTGATATGCAGGGGAGGACACAGTTTTTGGTGTCTGAAGGCACGCTATAGGCCACTCCTTTGTTGCAGTGTTTGCTAACCACTTATTCCTCCTGGGAAATGAAGTGTGAGACAAAAACCCAAACACTGTAGCTCTTGTGGTTTAAAGTATTCCTTATGTTTGTTTTTTTTGGTATCTGTGAATAGGTAAAAGACCCTGATGAGCCAGAATCAAAGAAAAGCAAAGGGTTTTCACCTGGAACAGAAGAAAACACTGAAGAGGATGAGACCCTAGAGTTGGATGAGCATCCTGAGGATGTAAGCTCAGTTTTCCACACTCTGTGGGATGGTGTCTCTAACCCCATTTGCATGGTGCTGCTTGCAGAGTTAGCAGGAGTTCTAGAGTTGCTCACACATTGCTGCTCTGTATTGGATTTATACCTTGAGTGTCATAGTTAGCCTCAAGGAAAACATGGCAATTCCTGCCTTGCTTTGTAACATTTTCCTCAGCAGCAGTTTCTGCCTCATCTACCTGCAAAACATCAGCAGAAGTATGTGTGCCAAACCAACTTTTATTCTCTGTGGAAAGCTTTTTCTTTGCCTTCTGTTTGGGGAGGACTAGCCATTCTCAAGCTTGACAGTGCTAACACAGCTCTTCCATTAAACAGCATGGGAATAAAATAGTTCCTAGCTAGTGGAAAGCTACTGAGTTCATGGTTGATGCCCAGCTTTGCAAGTCAGTTGCAGAAGCTGAGAGGTCAGAGCAGCAACATAATGAAATATGGTATGAGATCCTATTGCAGAAGCAATCTGCTTTCAGGTGGAACTTTCCGGGGTCCTGCTCAGATTTCAAACCTACCATATGTAGTTATGATAGATATCTGACCTTGTTACATACTTTTCCAACTTCCTCTCCAGAAGAGTTCTCTTCCTTCAACCTCATGTTTGAGAGTCTTTGTTCTCACCTTCTGTGCTATTTGAGAGAGGAGCTGAGCTCTGCTGTCTTTATGACATAAAAATTCATCTGTCTCTTAAATGACTATGGGTTTGCCAATAAAGTTATTTTTTCACTGAGACTGTCAATGGTTATTTCCCCTAAAATAAAACAAACCAGGGATATAGGCAAGTAGCTCACACAAATGCTTGTTTTGTCTCTAGATTATGTTTGCTGGCTGTTCTACCAGGACCCTGTAGGTTTATTTCTCCTCCTTCTTTTGGTCTTCCCTTGCCAGTAGGTTTCTGAATTTGCTTGAGAAGATCACTTGACCTTTCAGAACAAAATTCTTCATTCTTTCCCCACAGCGCCTTGTGAAGTGCAACAAGGTTGGATCCATCATGCGGGAAGGGAGAGACCGAGTGGTGACTCTTGCCACAGACCGAACGGGCAAGATTTTGGCCTGCCATGTAAGTAGTGGGGGGCTCTGCTCTCGAGCTCTAAAGGAGGCTCTTAGAGAAATTGTATGACTTCTGCAAGGGACAGCCAGGGCTTTGCATGCCTTTGACTTTGTTTGCTCTGCCTCTAGGGAACAGATGCTGTTTTGGAAGTGTTCTCTGTCCTTTCTGAAGAGGAAGTCCAAAAGAAATTGGAAAAGAAAATGAAAAAAGCAAAGAAAAAAGCCAAGTAAGCAGTCTTTTGAATGTCTTTGGGTGCTGCCTGTGTCCAGAGAACTGCTAGAAAAGCCCCTCAGCAGGATGACATGGTGGTTTAACTCCAAGCTACTGGTCATTCTGGCTGTTGCATTTTGGGATTACTGTTTCTGTGCATCCTTGATCCTTGTCTGAGCAACACTTACTCCTGTGGACTAAGGAAATGCCTTCTTTTCTGAGTTTTTCCCTTGCGAGAAAAGCTAATGTGAACAAGGAGTGAACATAAAATGGACTTTTCTCTAGCTGGCATTCACATTCACACTGCTTAGTGCATCAAATAAATTCTTGATAGGACATACAGGAATGAGAGCTTCATCCAAGAAGTCAGAGTGACTCATCTCCTGTTTCACAGCAGGAAGAAATGCAGGCAAGAGCATTCTTAATATTTACATGTTGAGTGGCTTTCTGGATATCCTGGGCCTTAACAAGAGCCTCACAACAGTCCCTAGGAAGAGGTCTGGCTTCAGGTTAGAAACTGAAGCACGGGGCTTGTAAATCTGGAGATACTTTTTGGAAGTGGCTGAGGACTTCTTGTGGGCGATAGATGAGCAAAAGCTGATCTGCCTGTCAAACGTAGCTTTCTGTTGTCAGTTTTGTATCCATCTTTCTAGCATGCCTCATTCAGGTGCTTTGGGTCCAGAGGAGGTTTCCTTTTTTTAACATAGTTTTTCTCTTTGGCAGTCTGCATAAGTGCATGAACTTCACTGTCTCACCCCATTCTTAAATGTCGTTAGCACAGATAGGTAAAAGGGTGGTTGTTTTCAGCAGGCAAAGTGGTTTTGTAATGATATCCTTCTCTGTGCTAGCTGTCTTGGGTTTTTTGACTGTCCTCCATTATCTGACATTTCCAGACAGAACTCTGAAGAGGAGGCTGAAAGGAGTGTGGAGCTGAGCTTGCAGGAGGAGATTCAGCGGGTCACTAACATCAAAGCTTCTTCTAAAATCAAGTGAGTGGAAAGCCTGTTGGAGAGACTGAGCTGGGATTATGCAGTCACCTGGGGACAGCTGTGCAGCTCAGTATAGGGAGAGGTGCAAGAAGTTTACCTTTCCACAGCTTGGAGCTGGGGAGGAACCCCCAGTCCATTCACACCTCTTCCACAAGTGGTCCCTTGACACACCTCTGTGTCTTAGTGTGCACTTGCTGTTGGCATGCACTCTCTATCTTCTCAGTTGTTTTTGATTGATCCCTCCTACATTTTGTATTTATTGCCTCAGTGTAGAGCTCTGACTTTTGTCTAATCAAATAGGTCCTTTGACTTGATTCTCTCTCCAAAAGGAGAGCTGAAGATGGTACTGCTGCTCCAGAACAATGTCATTGAGTCGTACAACCTGAACCTGTCAGCACAAGTCCCGCAGGCTGTCCGTGCATCCAAAATAACCATTGGAGGCCACCGCAGTGATGTCAGGACGCTGGCTTTTAGCTCTGACAACATTGCCATTCTCTCAGCAGCTGCAGAGTCTGTGAAGATTTGGAACAGGTATGCAGTCGGGTTGTGTCAGCCCCCCCCCACCACTGCCCTATGTGTGCCAGTTTCCCAGGACTTGAGGATGTTCTTTTCAGAGGCAGTGATAAGGAAGAAGGGATGATGGAAAAAACATGAAATAGTGAATGAGGTAAAGGAAGAAAATGGAAAATTGTTTGACCTGTTTCCTTATTAGGGAAACTGAGAAGCTGTAGAGCTAAAGCTAAATCAGAGTTTACTGTAAAGCAGCACAGAGGCCAAATTTAGTGGCAAATGTGGAAAACAAATCTCTAAATGTAAAGGTCACCCATAATAGTCTAGTACAGACTATATTTTGTTGGTGTTGTTCTCCTTCTTGGTAAGTGGTACTAACTGTTACTCTGAACTAGCTCCTGCCCGTTCTTTAGGGAACACATGGCTTCCTTGGCTGTTTCTCTGAAGGATCTAATATTAGACTGAGTAGGCTGCTGTTCTGGTTCTGATCTAAAGCGATGTCCCGATGTTTGGCCAGCAGTGCTGATTTCAAGCTCTGTTTCTTTTGGGTGTGCTGTCTTCTGCTCTGCTTTCTTCTGAATGACAGGAACGGCTGTTTGAGAACAGGAGCTCTGTCCTTGCTCATTACAAACAATAAGCTGTGATGCTGAGCTAAATTGTGGCATGGTTTTGTGGAAAATGTTCTTGGCAGTAACACTGGGTAGCATTTGGGTTGTTGCAGGGTGGTAGTGGTGTGAAACTAATAGGAGGTTATGAATTATGAATATTGATCATAATTTTAAAATTAATATTAAAAAAACTCAGGGAAATTTCCTGAGATTCTTTGGATTTTTGGTCGACAGGAAGTAGTTGCACAAAGGGTATTTATGGACAGGGAATGAAACAGTTTAAAGAATCAGAACTTGGAAAATAGGAATGTGAAAACAGGAAAACAGGAGAAATTCTGGCTGTGCTTATGGAGCCTTAGCATTAACTCCAGCAGATGTACTCACGATGCCTTGCTCCCTGAGTAAGTTTCCTGTACAAGGAGGCTTCCAAAACTCATGATAATGATGCTGTGGTAAAATAAAAAATACTCCAGGCAGAGGGAAGGAGAGAAGAGCTGAGTGGCTGCTGAGCTGCTAGTGAAGCTGCAAACACCTGGCCGCTGCGATTCCCAGTTAATGAGCTGTGAATGGGGTGCTGCTCCCTGTGGAGGGTCAGTGCAGAACGGTGGGAGTTCTAAATCACCCCCATTAGGTACATCATTTTGAAAGTGAAACTGGCCAATAGGCACTAGCATCATTGGTCTGCCCAATGGATTCAAAGCTTTGTGCCTCCTGTGACCGTGCAGGCACCTTGAGGGGCATCACAAGACACCTGCCGGTGGTGCTAAGCTCCCAGCCTGCAAGGCTTTGCTGGGGCCAAACTCTCCATTGTTTTGCTCATCTGCTCAACTCCCAGACCTGCAACAGGAGGAGAGCAAGGGTTAAACTGGCCTGGCAGGATTTATGTCCTACCGGGACAGGTGTATCTTGTGGCCCCAGTTAAAAGGGCAACTGTGGACTGAGGCCAGTCTGGAGCATGTCACTGTCCTAACTGTCTGAGTGACAGAGCACAGAGGGTTGTCATCAATGGTGCGCAATCAAGTTGGAGGCCTGTGGCTAGTGATGTTCCCCAGGGACCAGTACTGGGTCCAGTCTTGTTCAGCATACTCTTCAATGGCCTGGATGAAGGGACAGCGTACTCTTAGCAAATTTGCTGGTGATACAGAACTGTGAGGAGTGGCTGCCACTCCCCCAGGCTGGGTTGCCATGCAGCAAGACTTCACCAGGCTGATAACTGGGCGAAGAGGAACCTCATAAAGTTCAACAAGAGCAAGTGTAGAGTCCTGCACCTGGGGAGGGGTAACCTCCTGTGGCAGCACAGGTCAGGAGTTGACCTGCTGAAAAGCAGCTCTGCAAAGAAGGACCTGGGAGTGCTGGTAGAAAACAAGTTCACTATGAGCCAGCAATGTGCTTTCATGGCCAAGAAGGCCAACAAGATTCTGGAGTGGATTAAGAAGAGTATGACCAGAAGGTCCACAGTGAGCAGCTCCTTGTCTTTTGTGGCACTGGTAAGGCCACACCTGGAGTCCTGTGTCCAGTTTTGGGGCTCCCCAGTTCAAGAGAGACTGCTGGAGAGAGTCCGATGGAGAGCAGTGAGGATGATGAGGAGACTGGAGCACCTCTCTTATGAGGAGAGGCTGAGATACATGAGGCTGTTCAGCCTGAAAAGGAGAAGATTGAGGAGATCTTCTAAATGCTTATAACTATCTAAAGGGTGGAGGTCAAGAGGATGGGGCTGGATTCTTTTCAGTGGTGCCCAGTGTCAGGACAGGGGACAATGGGTACAAAATGGAACTGCTATGAGCAGGTTGAAAGCTTATGTATAAGAATTAGAGACAAAGGCAACAAAGGGAACCTAATAGTTGGCCACCTGATCAAGGGGAGCCCACTAATGAAGCCTTCCTGCTCCAGCTGGAGGAGGCTTCTCACTTGCAGCCTTTTGTCCTGCTGGGGGACTTCAATACCCAACCATCTGTTGGAGAAACAGCAAGGCAAGCTGTAGGCAACTGAGGAGACTCCTGCAGTGCCTTGATGATAACTTCCTAAGCCAGATAATAGACAGCCCTACCCGAGGGAATGCAGTACTGGACCCGATGGTCACAAATGCAAGTGAACTCATCACTGATGTTCGCATGTGGGGCAGCCTTGGCTGGTGGAGCTTGCAGTTGTAAGGGGTTATGGGACAGGCAAGGGGCAGAGTCAGGACTCTAAATTTTAGGAAGGCAAACTCCCAGCTCGTTAGGGAGTTAGTCAGTAGGAGCCCGTGGGAAAGGATCCTCAAAGATGGGAGCAGAACAGAGTTGGCAGATATTTAAGGACATTTTGCTTAGAGCACAGGACCTCTCCATCCCCATGTGTAAGAAAACAGGCAAGGAAGGGAAGAGACTGGCATGGCTGAATAGAGACCTGCTGGACAAAATAAAGAGCAATAGGGAACTGCACAGACAGTGGGAAGCAGGGACAGGTAGCCTGCGAGGAGTATAGGAACAACAGCCAGTTGGGTAGAGGTCAGGTCAGGAAGACCAAGGCACAGCTAGAGCTGAACCTGGCAAGGGACGCAAAGAATAATAGGAAGGGCTTCTACAGGTACATCAACCAGCAAAGAAAAGGTAAAGAAAGTGTACCCCTCTGAGGAGTGAGAATGGAGAGCTGGTGTCAGCAGATGAGGAGAAGGCTGAGGTACTCAACTTTTTTGCCTCAGTCTTCACTGTCAGTCTTGCTCTGTCCTCCTTCCAAGTCGGTGAGCCACTAAGTGTGGACCAGTGGGATAAATTCCCTCTAACCATAAGAGAAGATCAGGTTCAGGACCACCTGATGAACCTCAACATACATAAATCTGTGGGACCTGATGAGATGCACCCCAGAGTTCTGAGGCAATTGGCTGATGTAGTTGCAAAGTTGCTCTCCATAATGTTTCAAAAGTCCTGGCAGTCAGGTGAAGTCCCTGGAGACTGAGAAAAGGGGGACATTGCACCTGTGTTTGAAAGAGAGGACCTTGGAAATTGCCAGCCTCTCAGCCTCACCTCTGTGCCTGGGAAGATCATGAGCAGATCCTCCTGGAAGCTATACTGGAGCACGTGGGCAATAGGGAGGTGATTTGAGGCTTCAGTAGAGACAAGTCCTGCCTGACAACCTAGTGGCTTTCTACAACAAAATGACTATACCAGTGGGCAAAGGAAGACCAACAGATGTCATCTATTTGGACTTCTGTAAAGCTTTTGACACAGTTCCCTGCAACATCCTTCTTTCTAAACTGGAGAGATATGGACTAGATGGGTGGACTGTCCAGTAGATAAGTAATTGGTTGGATGGTCAGACAGAGTAGTGGTCAATGGTTCAATGTCCAGATGGAGACAGGTGACAAGTGGTGTTCCCCAAGGGTCTGTATTGGGACCAGTGCTATTCAATGTCTTCATCAGTGGTACAGACAGTGAGCCTGAGTGCACCCTCAGCCAGTCTGCAGATGATACCAAGCTGAGTATCTGAGCGGTGCAGTGGGATGCCATCCAGAGGGACCTGGACAGGCTGGAGACGTGGGCTGAGGAGAAACTCATGAGGTTCAGTAGGGCAAAGTGTAAGGTCATGCTCCTAGGTTGAGATAACTCTTGATATCGATACAGGCTGGGGGATGATGAAATTGAGAGTGACCTTGCAGAAAAAGACTTGGATGCTGGTGGATGAGAGGCTGGACATGAGCCAGCCATGTGCACTTGCAGCCCAGAAGGTCAATCACATCCTGGGCTGCATCAAAAGGAGTATGGGCCAGCAGGTTGAGAGAGATGATTCTGCCACTCTAGTTATACATCACCTGGAGTATTGTGTCCATCTCTGGGGACCCCAACACAAGAAAGACATGAACCTGCTGGAGTGGGTTCAGAGGAGGGCCACAAAGATGTTCAGAGGGCTGGAGCACTTCACCTGTGAAGACAGGCTGAAAGAGTTGGGTCTGTTCAGCCTGAAGAAGAAAAGGTTCCAGGGAGACCTTATAGCTACATTTCAATATCTAAAGGGGATCTACAGGAACACTGAGGAAGGACTGTTTGGTAGAACTTGTAGAGTTGGAATGAGGGGCAGTGGCTCTGGAAGACAGACGGGCTGTGGAGTCTCCTTTGTAGACTTTCAAAACCCACCTGTTCCTGTGCAGCCTGCTGTGGATGAACCTGCTTTAGCAGGACTGGATGATCTCTGGAGGTCTCTTCCAACCCTTACCATTATGTGACTGAATGTCACCTAGTGGGCCAGATTGTGTGTGTGTGGTAAAGTTTTGGGTCTGCCTTTGTCCACAGATCGACCCTGCAGTGCATCCGAACGATGGACTGCGAGTACGCGCTCTGCTCGCTCTTTGTCCCAGGAGATCGGCAGGTCATCCTTGGCACCAAGGTAAGTGCTACCCTTCTGGTCTGCAAATGCCAATAAGGTGTAAAAACCTCTCTGACAGTTCTGTTCCTGGGCTCTGTAGCTCTTTTGGCTTGACCTGGATAGCTGGGGAGAGCTTTGGGAAGTCTGTGATGGAGATCCAAAGTTTGGCCGTGCGTTCGTAACAGCCATCTAATGAGGCTGACTGGCCGGTTGGTGGCAGGGCTGCTCTCCTGCTAGGAGCTGTTCTGTGTTGTGAAGGCAGAGAGTCTGATTTGTCCTCTGTGATTTATCTTTCTCCACAGACTGGGAAGCTGCAGCTGTATGACCTGGCGTCTGGGAGTCTGATGGAGACACTTGATGCTCATGATGGAGCGGTGTGGTCTATTGCTCTTTCACCAGACCAGGTAACTCAGGCACCCTTCTGAGTATCCCCTGTTGCATATCTTTTCATGTAGCTCCTTCCTGTAGTTCTGTTTGCACTACTTATGGGAGTGTGGGATCTCCTCATTCTGGGAGATGGAGGATGCAGCTGATGGTGTCTAAGAACTTTAACTGTGGGTACACACGCAGCTTGATGAAGTATCTTCTAGTTGTGTGGCAGATGATAATGAGTCTTTGGGATGTGTGGGGCCATCTTCATCACCTCATCATGCTTCTGTATGACTGAGAACACTTGGACTTCCCTGATGAAGTCCATGTGTGCAGCAGTACATAGCTTGTGGATGCCTTCCAGCTGCTGCAGTGGCTAATTATCCTCCTTGTTAAATGTGCCACTTGTCTGCTGAATTAATCATCTTGTTAGTAGTGATGGTATTTTTTGGTTGGTTTTTTTTTTTGGTGTTGCACTGAAGAAGTGACTAAATCCTCCCCATCTATCTGATGGCCATTAGGATGAAATTCTCTCCTTGTAGGATGTCTTTTCCAGACTCAATTTTTCTTGTGGTACTTTTTAACTTACTGGAGTCTTTTTATTTTTGCTGGTAGCCCCAGGATTTGGGTGCAATGTGTAATAGGAATTACACCAGTGCCAGGTGCACCAGTCCCTTTTAAATCCATCCAAGAACTGAAATTATCTCTGTTGGCGATAGCTCTACATTGAGAATGCATATTCAGATAATCCACTCTTTTGGGGCACTGCTTTGCAGAAGACATATGCGTGGAGCTCAAATTCTTGCTTCCTAACATATAAACTAATATTTTGATTCTCTTTGGGACATTCTTTCAGATAGATTGAATCACACTGATGTTATCTAGATATATTTAATTGGTTATTTTTCTAGTAATTGATAAAATCTGTAAGCAGCATAGTGTCATTCGCTGATTCTTGTTTAAAATTAAGCTTTTAAAGTGCTTAGCTGTTCTTTAGTCCACAAAGTATGTGCTCTATTGGATTATGAAAGGAGGTTGTAGTGAGGTGGATGTTCACAGAATCACAGAATTAACCAGGTTGGAAAAGACCTCTAAGATCATCAAGTCCAACCTATCACCCAACACCTTCTAATTAACTAAACCATGGCACTAAGTGCCTCATCCAGCCTCCTTTTAAACACCTCTAGGGATGGTGACTCCACCACCTCCCCAGGCAGGCCATTCCAATGGGCTGACATCACTCTTTCTAACTTCTTCCTAACATCCAGCCTAAATCTGCCCTGGTGCAGCTTGAGGCTGTGTCCTCTTGTTCTGTCACCGGGTGCCTGGGAGAAGAGACCAACCCCACCTGGCTACAACCTCCTTTCAGGTAGTTGTAGACAGCAATGAGGTCTGCCCTGAGCCTCCTCTCCTCGAGGCTGTTGGTCTTTTCTCTCTAGTAACAAGGGATAGATGAGAGGACACAGTGTCAAGTTACACCAGGGGAGGTTTAGGTTGGCTATTAGAAGAAACTTTTTGACTTAGAATGTTCTCAAAGACTGGAACAGGCTTCCCAGGGAGGTGGTTGAATCCAGCTTTGGAGGTGTTTCAAAGAGGCAGAGATGTGGTGCTGAGGGACATGGTTTAGCACCAGCCTTGGCAGAGTTAGATGACGATTGGACTCTGTAATCTTAAAGGTCTTTTCCAATCAAAACAATGTTATGACTCAATATACCCTGTTTTTGTGATGCAAATGTAAGGCACAGGCAAAGAGGTATGTCTTGTCTGAGCAACACAGCTACTGCTATCAACTACAGCTTTAATCTTAAAGAAGTTCATAGTCCCAGACAAATTAATTTTCCATAAGATATTTTCTCCATATCCAGTTCATTTTCTTTCTTTGAGGGAAACTGCAGTTCCCTGTTACTTCTGTTGAGCATGGCTGTATTGACCAAGCCTGCCCATTTACTCCATCTGAATTAAATGGTGATACATTTGTTTCTTTCAGGATCTCCCCCAGTATTTCCAAAGTTGCTAAGAGTGCAGTAGGATAGTTTAAGAGTGTGCCTCTAAGCTGTTAAGAGTGTGCCTGCTTTTTAGATGTCTTGGATTTGAGGGATCTGAGCCATTGTATAGAGTCTGACATAGGCAGTTGTGATTTGACAGCCTCGTGAGGCTTTGGAGCAGTTTTTTATCACTGTATTGTAATGTGTCCAGGAAAAAAACAATGTACCAGATTTACTGAGCATTGCTGTTTAAAGCGGTTACACTTGCTTCTAGAAATGGGTCAGTACTACTGAAAATATTTTTTTTCTTTTTAAAATGTTCCCATTTTACCTGCACATACTGGTTTCAATCAGTTTCCAGTTCCTTTTGTTTGTTGCACTGGCCTTTCAGATTTTTCTTACAGTGTCATGTTGTGCTAGAAGCTGAAGTAGTTTTTAGTAGAGTCAAAACCATAGCAAGTAGTCGCTTGCCTGAGACTCATCTACCCTGTGGATTAAAACATGTGGGACAGATTTTTATCCATGTTCTTACTGCAAAAGGGATCATGCTGGAGGCCGTGCCTGTGGGGCGGTGGTGAGGCGCGTGTGACGCAGTAGCACTCTTGGCTTGCTCACGGAACACAAGCACATCACTGCCTGCAGCTGAGATGACTGCTTTCAGTCCCAAAGTTCCAGTGCATCTCTTGATTTACATTTGGAGTCTTTGTCTTAAACTTCCCTTCCAAAGCTTCTGAATTTTTGACCTCTATTATGTCAAACTTTTCTTTTTCTTTTGACACTTCTTGCTCAGCCAGTGGGTGATGTGTGCTCCAACCAGAGCAAGTGCTTCTGGTGGTGTCCACCTAATCACTAATACTGCAGGAATCTGGGACATTTCAAAAACCTCCGTGTGTGTTGCCAATTCCTTGCTCTAGAACTTCTCTGGCTTCACGGTAATTCTATTTTCTGGTTTTCCCTGCAGCGCGGCTTTGTGACAGGAGGTGCCGATAAATGTGTCAAGTTCTGGGAGTTTGAGCTTGTGAAGGATGAGAGCAGTGTACAGAAGAGGTGAGAAAAGAACCTTTCTAGGGTGCATTCAGCTTCAGTTTTTGCTCAAGTCATACTGAGGAATGAGATGCTGTGTGTTAGGATTGACTTGCTTTCCCAGGGTGCAGTGTGGGAGTTGGGTTCATGCCTCTTCCCAGCTTGTTTGTTGGGGGTAGCAGTTGGGTTTCCCCTCTTCTCGTTGGCCAGGCTTTCCATGAAACACGTGCGCGTTTTGCAGCTGGACGAAGATGTTCTCTGTGTGCGGTACAGCCCCAACCAGAAGCTGCTGGCTGTCTCCTTACTGGATTGCACTGTGAAGGTCTTCTACGTTGACACACTCAAGGTGTGTGGCCAAATGGGCTGTCAGGCCACAAGGAGTGGAAGCTCCAGAATACGTAGGAAGAGTGCTTGTTGCAGGACACTTGTAGGACTCAAAGAAAGACCAAACATGCCCCTTCAGATGTCTCTAGATGCCTTTTTGCTAGAAAGGCTGTCAGAGCCATGGCTGACCTGCTCAGGGAAGGAGACACCTTTTCCATCTGTGGCAAGGTTCACTCAACTCTGTCAGCATGATGGTACCTCTAAGGTGCTCTAAGGGTGGGGATGAGTGTGTCACACCTGGCATTAAATAAGGCATATCACAGGCAAAGCCTGAGGGGGAAACATCTTGTAAGTAGCGTGTGGTGGGTTTATAAGTTGTGTGTTAGCTCGTGAATGTTAGGGGGTGACACGAGACAGACCAGCAACCACAGGTGAATAGAAACAGAGATAAACTCTCCAAACAGTGGTGATTAGAATCATAGAATCAATCAAGTTGGAAGAGACCTCCACAATCATCCAGTCCAACCTATCACCCAGCCCTATCCAATCAACTAGGTATGGCCTGACCAGTGCTGAGGACAAGGGGCAGAAGAACCTGCCTTGTCCTGCTGGCCACACTGTTCCTGATCCAGGCCAGGATGCCATTGGCTCTCCTGCCCACCTGGGCACACTGCTGGCTCATGTTCAGCTACTATCTACCAGCACCCCCAGGTCCCTTTCTGCCTGGCTGCTCTCCAGCCACTCTGTCCCCAGCCTGTAGCACTGCTTGGGGTTGTTGTGGCCAAAGTGTAGAACCCTGCACTTAGCCTTGTTAAATCTCATCCCATTGGCCTCTGCCCACCCATCCATCTTGTCCAGGTCCCTCTGCAGAGCCCTCCTATGCTCCAACAGATCCACACCTGCTCCTAAGTTGGTGTTATCTGCAAACTCACTGATGCTGGACTCAATCCCCTGGTCCAGATCATCAGTAAAGATATTGAACAGGACCAGGCCCAGCACTGATCCCTGGGATTAGCACTGGAGTTAGCTCATCTCGCTTGGATACTCTCACGCTTCTCTCAGTTTTGCCATTGTTTCATTGGGACAGGCTGGAGAGCTGGGTAGATGTGAACCTCATGAAGTTCAAGAAGAGCAAATGTAGAGTCCTGTACCTGGGGTAGAATAACCCCCTGCAGCAGTAAAGGCTAGGGGTTGACTTGCTGGAAAGCAGCTCTGCAGAGAAAGACCTGGGAGTCCTGGTGGACAGTGGTGAACTAGCAACATGCCTTTGTGGCCAAGGCAGCCAACACTATTCTGTGGTGCATTAAGAAGAACGTGGCAAGCAGGTCAAGGGAGGTTCTCCTTCCTCACCAGAGTAGAGTAAAGAGGCCACACCCAGAGTACTACGTCTAGTTCTGGACACTGGGTCCCTTCCAACCCCTACCATTCTTCGTGTTTCTGTGTGATCATGGCCCCACTGCTAACAATGTTAAGGGTAAGAGTGAAAGTTGGGCAGTGGTAGAAAAAGCTCCTGAAACAGAGCAGCCTGGAGCTTGAGATTTTCTTGTATCTCTACCCAGTGTATCTAACTGAGATGTTGTTGCTCTGCTTCAGTTTTTCCTCTCCCTGTATGGACACAAGCTGCCAGTGCTGTGTATGGACATTTCCTACGTAAGTATTATTACGGCTTTGTGTTAGGCGGGACTGTGGTGATACAGATGACTCTGAGAACCTCTGCTGGCAGCAAGGCCTCTAAGATAACGACTTCTTATCACCTCCCTGCTCCTGACTTAGTTTCTTGATGGGACACAGCAAAAGCCCCTCCTTATCCCACAGTCGTGTGCTCACTTGGAGGGACCATGGAGTAGCAGTTGTCATAGAACTGGCCAGGGCATTTTGTGAGCAAGTGAAATCAAAACACTGTGGTGGTTCCCCACACTCCTGAAGAGGTACAGCCTGCTCTGCTAAAGGTACCAGCTGTGTGAGAGGAGCCTCAATTCTTTCTTTATTAGTGGGAGCAGAGAGCAGATGCTGAGGTGGAGCAGCCTCTTCATGCCTGTTCATTCTTGGGCTGCATTTTGCTCTGGAGTGTCTGTGGAATAAGGCTGATCAGAAGCCAAATACAGATGCATCTATGATCTTAAATGTCTGCAGAGGTTCAGAAGAGAACCAGAGTGCTGTCAGTGAGTTGTACTGATACCATAAGCATGATCCACTTCAGTTAGATGAGGGGAGGAATCAGGAGGGCATATTTCAGGAGCCATATATGCGTCTACTCAATGCTGCTTAGTCACTGGTTCAGCAGCAGTTCCTCTTGGCTCTGGCAGCCAGCTGCCCACACTCTCCTCATTGCTCTGTAGGATGGGACTCTAATTGCGACTGGCTCTGCTGACAGAAATGTGAAGATTTGGGGCTTGGATTTTGGGGACTGTCACCGCTCTCTCTTTGCCCATGATGACAGGTTAGTCAAATGCTGCAGCATCCCTGGGCTGGGGGCTGTCTTACTGCCAGGGTTGTGGTCCAGCAATAACACTTCTGTCCAGCAAAGAGTGAGGAGAGGTCTGCAATATTCCCCAAGTGAGTTAACTGGAGCCTTTTTCCTCTTCCAGTGTGATGTATCTGCAGTTTGTGGCAAAATCCCATCTCTTCTTCACAGCTGGGAAGGACAGCAAGATAAAGCAATGGGATGCAGATAAATTTGACCACATCCAGACTCTGGAGGTAGGAGGTTTTAGAGACTCTTGAAAGGAACCATTACCCTAGAATGGGCAGCATGTCCCTCAGGGGCTGAGAGCTGGGTCATGTTCATAACTTTTCTCTCCTGTCTGTCATGCAGGGGCATCACAAGGAAGTGTGGTGTTTGGCACTCAGTCCCAATGGAGACTACGTGGTGTCCTCATCCCATGACAAGTCCCTGCGCCTCTGGGAAAGGACGAGGGAGCCACTTGTTTTGGAAGAGGAGAGAGAGATGGTGAGAGTCACATCTTTTCTGCCAAAGACAACTTCCTGAGCTGTTTTCTCACTAGCAGGCATTTTTAACTGTGGAACAGTCTGGCTCCACACTTGGCAGATTTGCTGATTACTAACTGCAGCTTGGCATTGAGGTCCACAGGGTAGACTGGCATCTTTTGCGTGATGGGACTGGTGCCCTCAGCTGTCCGAACCATCAGCACCACTGCAGATGTTGCAAGTGCTTTGGCTGTCTACTTCACTGCAGATGGATAAACTGCTCCCTGCTTTGCTTCTCTCTTGCTTCCCAGACTGTCCTCTATAGCTGTGTTTTTTTACAGATCTGTTGGCTACAGTCTTTGACCTCTTACTCTCCTGTTCTCTTACTCTTGCAATGCAAGTGTGCTTTGGAGGCAGTTCAGCAGGTGGCTGTTGTGGAGTGATGGAGAGCACTGCTTCTGTTCCATACAATTCTTCTTGATTTCCCTTTTTGCAATTGTGAGAGGTTCATTCTATCTCAGTAGATCAGGGATGCTGGAGGAAGCTCCTTCCTACTCCATTTGAGCCTGTGTTGTGAGGAATCAGACTCACAGGAGGACTTCAAGATGAAGGTGTCTCTCGTCCAACCCCTTGCTCACTGCAGGGTAACCTTAAAGCTGTCTCAGGCTGCTCAGGGACTTGTCTTCAGACATGATGGTCTCCAAGGAAGTAGATTTTCCAGGCTGTCTGAGCTGAACCAGTGCTGAACCACTGCTCAGTCTGGCAGACGTATTTGTGACCTATCCAATTGGAAATTCCCTTGGAACAGTTTCTAATTCTTGTCTTCTCTCCGTCCCTCAAATGAATCTATCTCTTCACTTAAAGCATTTTTTGAAACTACAGTGGGGGAAGGATGTAGAAATGTGCAGAAGCAGGAGTGGATGAGAAACCTGCAATAAACTGGGAGGGATTTTTTTGTCCCAGCCTGTTTGCAGAGAACTCAGGTGACCTATAGGCAGGATCTTGCTGCCCGGTGGTTGGTGTGCTAGGAATGAAGGTGGTAAAAGCACAGAGACAGCTCCTTTCCCAGGTGCCAGTGTGTTTTGGGTCAGGTAACAAGGTGAGCATGGATACACCAGCAGTGAATTACATGCTGCTGGGCCCCTATCCAGAGAGACACTGAGTGGGAGGCTCTTTTCTCTTGCACTCTAAGACAGCCCTGGAACTTTTCCAGGCTTGTTTCTTCTGTAATGTGTGCCAAAGTGGAAGGTCTGGTGCTGAGTTGTTGTTTTCCCTATCTCAGCTTGGTGGGCTGCCTAACTGTTATCCCTGCATCCAGAGCAGGAACCTTGATTTTTCTGGGAGATTGCAGAGTTCTTTGTGGGCTTGGGACCAGGGACAAGTGGACATTTTGCACTGGCATTGCTGATCTCTGCTGATTTGTTCTGGTTTTGCAACGGGCCGCGCAAAGATGCAGGCTCCTTTGTGCTTGGCTGGTCTGGAAAGGACTTGCTTCCTGCTCTCCTGTGCCAACATGTTGTGTTCTCTTACCCACTGTAGCAACGAGAAGCTGAATATGAAGAGAGTGTGGCGAAGGAAGAGCAGCCTGTGGTGAGTTGCACCAGTGTCTGACTATACAGAATCTGGATAAACTGAAGAAGAAATGTCACAGAGGGCTGACAATTTCCTTGCTTTGGGGAGGTGCAGGGTGGGTAGGTGCTGTTGGAGCTGTGGTTGCCCAGTGATGCAGCTGGTCAAACACAGTAGCTGTGGACAGTGAAACCTTGCTGTGCTATTGCCCTTCCTGTCTCTCCAGTTCAGGAAGCAGTGTACCAACCCTGGGCTGCCTTCTGAGAGCTGCTTCCAAGTCCCTATAGTCAGGATGGGTGGGGAAACCTGATCCCTCTTGCTCAGATGCTTGGATTGTGTTGCTGATTGTGTCACTCAGCCTCGGCTGGCAGAACAAGAGCTGTGTTTGTAGCTCAGTGTTAGCATGGTGCCTCTGTCCTGAGGAAGAGTTGTGCACTTGGGAAGTCCAGTGTTTCTCCAGTAAAATGACCAGCCTAGGGAATGGAGTTGGTGCTTTTCTTAGTATGGGCTGAGGCAGGATGCAGGGAGAACCTGTGCATGTCAGCTGCAGAAGCCGCTAACTCTGTTTTGCAGGTGGCTGGAGAGACACAAGGAGAGACAGGGCTGGCAGGAAAGAAGACCATTGAAACCATCAAAGCGGTAAGAGTGTGGGAGTCTGCCAGCACGACAGTGTCTTACCAGTCTCTCAAGGAGAAGGAGCTGGCACAGGGTCACAGCTTCACTCTGAAGAGGACTAACCTGTGCAGTCACATAAGGGCAAATTGCTTTTCTCTCCAAGAGCATGCAAGAGCAGTCTGTCCTGCTCCATGACACCTGCTCCAGATGTGAGGTTTCTGTAGCTGCAGCTTCTGCTTATCACACATGGGACAGAGTGAGTGCCCTTGCCCTTTGGAGTTTGCAGCACACAGGAGCACAAAAGCAACCAGGGTGTTCTCCAAGTGTCTCTCTGAAGGGCTGCCCAGTCCCGTGGGCATCTGTGGAAGGTGGAAATAGGTTGTAGTGCCTGAGACAGGAAGTGTACCAGGAAGGTTTGGGAGTGAGTAATGCCATGGCTGCAGATACCAAGTCTAGTACCCATGTAAATACAGAGGTATCTGCACAGTCAAATAAAATAGCCCAACCGTGGCTTGTGCTTCAAAGAGGTACTGCTTGCTGTGGATGGACTTCAATGCCAAGGCAACAACTCAGGCTTCAGCAGGGACTACCTGGGACAGGGAGGGTGGGACGTGGATGGTGTTTGACATCTTCAGGACACAGTTGGTGGTGCAGTCTGGAGCAGAGGTTATCTTTCTGAGCGACATGTCCTCTGGTGCTCCATGTCAGCCCCTCTTCTTCCACCTCTGTCCATCTGAGCTTGAACTTGGCTTTGACTTGTCTAATGTCTTATTCTGGATAGGCTGAGCGGATCATGGAAGCTATTGAGCTGTACAGAGAAGAGATGGCAAAACTAAAGGAACATGAGGCCATATGCAAAGCTGCAGGAAAAGAGGTAAAAGACTTAGGAATGTACCAATCCCAAGGTGTGCTGGGCATATCCTTTCAGCCCAGGTGGAAAGGCTCAGCATGCAGATAAAATCGTGGCAGCTAGAAATAGCAGAGATTTGCTGAGACCTTTTGGAGAACAGTGGCACACTGCTCTGAGGCGTGATTGGTGATGTGTTCTTCCAACTGTCTTCACGTTTCAAGTCACCATTTTGTGCCTGTGGGAGCATGCTGCTGCAAATGCATCCCAAAGCCTCTTCTTTGCTCTCATCTGAACACTCCCTGCTAAACCTGGACTGTGATGTAAGTGGGAGAAGTGGCAGCTAAGAAGTGGAAGAAAATTCATACATGTTTGGGTTAGTCATGTAGTCTGAGACTGCACAGTGGCTGCAAATGAGGCGTTCTGGGAAGGGCAGAAGTGTGGGACACTTGGACCCACAGTAGAGGGAGGTTCTACCAAGTTTTCTCTGTGAATGCACACGAACACCTGCCTCATTCTAACCCTCTCTTTGTCTCCAGGTTCCCTTTTCTGTCAATCCCATCCTCCGTGCCTATGGAAATATCACAGTAAGTGGAATGGCCAGGGCGCTGGGGGCCATGCTCAACTGGAGTGGGGCTGATGGTTTTGCTGGCTGAGCCAAAACACTGGGTTGCTACTTGGTTTGACTTCAAAACAGTACTACTCCTTGTGCAGAGTGAACAGTTTGGTGTTTGTGGGTTTTTACTGTGGGAGAGGAGGCTGGGTTTAAGTTTTGGGATGGGAGAACTTACCAGACTGGCAGCTGATTGAGGCCAAGGGGGTTTCCTCTGTTATATTCAGCTTGATTTGCCCATCCCACAAGAAGTGATTGTGTGGTTTTAACTCTGTGAAATGGACCTCAAGGCACATGCTAATCCTGGAAGTTTTCTTGATAAGGAGAGCTGATGTCTTTCCTCTCTTACAGCCTTCTGCGTATGTGCTAGAAGTTTTCAAGAAGGTCAAGTCAAGGTGAGTCCCGAGAGCCTTATTGCTGAAACTAGTTGGTGACTGATTGTTGGATTTCTGGTCCCAGGACTGGCTGAGGTCTTGGAACGGTCTCTGGTGCTGGGTGTGGGCGATGCTGAGAATTCTGGAGTTACTGACAGTCTGTTGTGGAGCATGTGTGGAATTGGGGAATGGAAATGGTTTATTTCATGGGGAGTGTCGGATGAAGCTTGTGCGTGTGTGAGTTGGCTTCTTGCAGATGCACATATATGTGCAGAGCAGCTTTGGGATGCTGAAGAGGGAAGATCGTGTGCCTGTGTTGTGTGCCTGTTGCCCATGCCAGAAGATGTCTGCTGGCCTGGGCTGTAGTCTGTGCACATGCACTGACCTGCAATGATGAATGCTTAGCACAGCTTTTGTACCAGAACCTACCTATATTGAGTTGTTTCCTGCTCATCTTTAGCAGTGCAGTGGCTGAAGCTAATGCTTCTGTCTCTTTGCTTTCTCCTCAGTGAGCTGGAGGAGTCTCTCCTGGTGCTGCCCTTCTCCTATATCCCTGACCTACTCAAACTCTTCAACGAATATATTCACCTGGGTTCAGAAGTTGAGCTCCTGTGCCGAGCTCTCCTCTTCCTGCTCAAGTGAGTTTCACCTGCACAGACAGATCTGCTAGTTTTAGAAGACCTGTCTCCAGTCAGCAGTGGGCCTGTCAGTTCCTCTGGGCCCCTCACACTGGTGCATGTCTTGACTAATTTTCTGCAAGTTATGTGAGCAGAAGGGTCCTTGCTCCTGTGGTGTGAGTGAGGGCTTAGGGACAGCACAGATCTGGAGAACATACTTTGTTTGCTGGAGCTGCCAAGGTGACGTTCCTTGCTTGTGAACGTGTGCGGCATGAGAGCGGCGGGGGAGAAATTTGGGCTGCTTCATGTCTCTGGGTCTGAAGTTCTTGGAAAAGTGTTCTTGGGAATAACAGTGTAGTCTCTGCCAGAGATAAGGAATCTCTGTAACCCACAGCAAATGGTGTACGGGAATGAATTGATTGGATGCAGTGTGGCACTTCTCACTGGTGTGGAGTCATTGTAGAGCTGTGCCTTCAGAGAATGCCTCACAGAGGCCTTCACCTTGAACTATCGTGTTCTCAAGAGAAGCTTCAGGGAACATCTCCAGATAAATCTGCCCATGCTTATTATACAAGGCTGGTCTAGAGAGGCCCAATTTAAGAAAAATGCTATGTCCAGAACATGGAGAAGCTTGGGAGAGGAGCTGTCTGGCACTTGTAAGAGCAATGCTGCAACACGTCACTGCTTGCTTTGTTCCCAGGATACATTTTGGACAGATCACAAGCAACCACATATTGGTGACAGTGATAGAAAACCTGAAGAAAACCACCATGTCCAGAGTCAGTGAGGCCCGGGTGAGTGTTGCACCTTCCTGTTTTCCAAGATTGGGAATAATAGGGTAGCCCAGCATCTGGGATTGTGCATTGCCTATGGTGTCCAGTTGGAAAGTTTGTTGGGGCAACCCAGCGCAGGACTCTTTGCCCTGTAACAAGCTGGAGTTGCACCCAGCAGTGTGTGGTGCTGGTCTGTCTCTACAGGATGTGCTGGGATTCAACATGGCAGGGCTCCAGTACCTGAAGAGGGAGATAGAGGCCAAGGATGAGGTGACGTTTTTTGCTGATGCTACTGAACGTTTTGAGGAAAAGAAGAGGAAGAGGAAGAAGAAAGAGAAGATGGTTCTTGCAGTGCTCTAGCATTTGCTGTGCATGGCCCAGAGCACGTGGGTGGGGTCACGTAACCTCAGTGCTGGCCATGGAAGTGTTCTTGTGACTGAGCATCTGTGATGATGAGATTGGGACAAAGTCTGTCCCCTCCTCATGTTGTGTAACTTAGCATATAACCCTGGCTCAGAATGGTTGTCACTGAACTCATTGTGGTCTGCTGCAGCTGTATGGATTTGAACCATCTCTGAGGTGGCTGTCAAAGGGACCTGAACTCCTCCACCAGAATACCCAAACAGAATACCCATTAGAAATGGAGCTGATTTCTCCTACAGAAGAGGCTGGCTCATTCTAGCAGCATTGACCCAATGGGGTGAATCCAGCACATGGAGCAGCTGCTGAGACCTATGCCCGATGCAGGGAAGGCAGCTGGCAAGACTTAATGATGGTTTGACACCTGCTGGTTTGTGGAGGTCCTTAGAGCCTCTGGGCAAAGCCATGTGACTTCTGCCACCAAGTGTGGGAACTCGCTCTGCAGCCACTCCCCTTTTAGTGGGACAGGGAAAACTGTGGCTGCACTCCATTAAAGGCATACTTGTGTTTGCTGCACAAGGTGGCTTTGTTCATGGACTTCTGTTGTGATGTTTCTCTAGTAAAGCCTCAGCTGCCTTGCTCTGTGTGTCTCTTCTAAAAGGATTATTTTTTTCCCAGTGAATAAAATCTGTGGGAGCAAATGAAAGGGCTGCCATCCAGCCCTGTGCCGTTCTCTAAGTGAGAAGCATGAATCACCTGCATTGTGCTTGCTCCTGTTTTGAGAAACTGCAGTGAACTTTTGCAGTGGTGTTGTGCTTGTCATGTGTCAGGTAAAATGCAGTGGGGCAGGACAAGGCGAGCAGGTGTCTGCTGCTGTTGGCAGGGTGTTAGCTTGTGGTGTGCGCTGTCTCATAAAGACACAGATGTTTTGCTTGGTCACTACTGTGTAAGTAGGAAGAAAGTGGGGAAAAGCCATCTCCAAGTGGTTCAGTTTCCCACTATAAAGACAGATTTGCAGAGGAGCATTTGAAGATGGTGTCTGATAGCAAGAGCCCAGGATTGGGCAAAGTCCGAAGGAGTTAAATGGGTGTTCCATACTCTGTTTTGCCCACAGATGGATGTGATAGCTCAGTGAGCTAATGATCTTTTGAAAGCCATTTCTGAAACCCCCTGATCCAGGATGGGCAAGTCAACTTTGGGAGGCAGTAGCAGATTAAGGGCACACAGGGAATAAAATGGGTGCCCCTGGCTGAAAGCTTTTTTTGCCCTCAAGCCCTTTCTCTTTTTTTCTATCCCCAAACAGAAGGGTGTGGCCTCTGGCTGGTGCTGGGACAACCTGTTTTGGTTGAACTTTCTACAGTGGCACAGGTTTCCTCTTTCTCTCCATTTTTTCCCTCCTCTTTTTCCTTCTATTTTCCCTCTGCTCAGGTCCATCTCAGCATCCTTAAGCCACTAGTGACTGAGACTTTTCAGTAGATCAAATGGGGGAGGAGACTTAGGGGGGAATCTCATTAATGCTTAGCTGTATCTAAAGGGCGAGTGTCTCGAGGATGGAGCTAGGTTTTGTGTGACAGAACAAGGGGCAGTGGGCACAAAGTGGAACACAGGCAGGTCCATGTAAACAGAAGGAAAGAATTCCCTTTGAGGGTGGCAGAGCATTGGAGCAGGCTGCCCAGAGAGGTTGTGGAGCCTCCATCTCTGGAGGCTTTCAGAACCCACCTGGATGTGTTTCAGTGTGATTTACTCTAGGCGATCTAGCAGGTGGGGCTTGGAATAGATGATCTCCAGAAGTCACTCCCAACCCCTACCGCTTTGTGATTCTGTGACTTAGAAGACCAGATCAGATCAGCAGCTGTTTCTTGAAGAACCACAGCTGGTTTCAGTGAAACCTGCTGAATGCTCAGTACTTAAAGATTTTAGGTGCCTCAACACAGGTTCAAGAAACCTAACCCCTTCTCAAAATTAAATAAACCTAAGGGGAACCATTCCTCACTTCTGAAGTGCAGAGAATTGAAGGTTGGGGGTTGAACAACAGCCATCTTCCCATTGTTTGCATTTCAGACAGCCATCTCAGAAGGTTGTGCAATTTATGGACCCTGTTTCCCATTAATAGGAGGCAAGACAAAGTATTTATTCATGTTAATCTGATTAAATAAAAGAAAAGGTCTACACTAGGGACACTTGACAACATCACACTAAAATTCAGCTATTTCAGTATTGCTGATCACGTTCTTTTTCCAGGACTCTGATCTGTAGTGAAAAAGGAGAGAAAATGAACAATGAATAAGAACAAAATTCGAAGCAAACAAACAAACAAAAAAAAACCCACAGAAAAAAAAAAGCCCCAAAACAAAAAGCCAACCAAACCCCAACTCTGCCTTGGTACAGTTGAAGCAAACTCGGTAATTACATCTGGATTCTTTGCAAGTGAGCACTGGAAATGTTATGGACTGGCTTCAGTAGGGCTGATCTCTACTCTTGCTGTTGGAACAATGCGAGGAAGGGTTCTCACACAGGCTCCAACCTACACAGACAGATCTGCTACTCTTAGAACCTGGGCCTGAGCAAGGCCTAACAGGGCTCTCTGGTCAGCAGTGGGCCTGTTGGTTCCTCTGGACTCCTCACACTGGAACTAATTTGCCAGTTATGGGCCTTGATTTCATAAATTGAGTGGTGCAAGTATCATGACCATGAGTCCAGGATGGGCAGTCTAAGTAGGAATATGAAAGGCTTTCATGGGCAGCTTTCTATGCAGTATTGAACTGTGAGAATAAGACAATCTCTGAAATGCTTTAAATATAAAAGAGAAATAACTATAAGCACTAACATGACATATGACTAAGTTTGGTCAGATGATGCTACAGCAGTGATTTTTTTGTTTGTTTTTGGGGTTTTTTTTAGTGTTGTTTTTTTTTAGTTTTTTTTTTTTTTTTTAGTTTTTTTTCCTTTTTGCTTGTTGGTCTCAAGCTTCTAAGTTTCAATGGAGAGAATCATTGGCTCTGATGAGAACCACCTGGGAAAAGGTGATAACTTAAAAATCTGTATCTCTGCCTCTGCAAAGACTTAACCATTTCTGTTCTACATGGTTGAACAAGGCTACTTAACCAATTATAGGATTCTACTCAGTCCAGGATTCCTTGATGTGTTTGAGATGAGTATGGTTCAGAGTCCAGCAAATTTTGTGGTGGGGAATTTGATACATTAGCTTGAGAGGCACGGGGTAGCTGCAGCCAGCTTCAGCAGAAATTATCAGTCAACTAACAAAAAAACTTGGTTGGAACAGAAGGGAGATTTGGACTTGGTAATTACATTTAGCTGAATTAGCCCCATGGGAGGAGAATACCATGCAGTTAATTTCTCTCTACTTGGAGTATTAAAGGGAAGAGGCCACTGATCAGGATTGTTGTGGGGATGGTGGGTGTCCTGCTGAAATGTGAGCTGAGTACTACTTCTCTTCCATTTCAGCACAAAGCAAGAGAGGTTTGTCTGAATTGCCTGCAATGGTGAGCTCCAGGCTGTAAGCCTCTGAGCTGAAAGGCACTGAATTTGCTGTTCCAGACTACAACTCCATGTTATTCTGGGGGTAAATTTCCACACTGGGAAAGGTCAGAAAATACTTAAGCAGGGGGGAAAAAAGCTTTGTGATGGATGTACTCTGAGTAGTGCTAGAGCAGATGCAGCAATCAGGTGGATGCTTCTCTGCAGAGTTTCTTGTGGTTGCTTTCCTTTTACTCCAGAGGAAAAGAAATGAGATGCAGCTGTAATTTCTTTGTCCTGCTTTTAACTCAGCTGGCAACAGAGCCCTGGCAATCTGCTCACAACAGAGGAGTTTCTCCTTCCCCCATCCCTGGTTTAAAGAGAAATTTCCAACAGGGCTTTCCTGTTGGCAGTGAAGACCTCCATTCTCCATAGTCTGATTCTTCAAGGTTACAGAATTGTGCTGTGTGAACCTGTGTGTGCTCAAGCTTGCCACCTTAAGCTTGTCCTGTCTACCTGCAAGGTTCTTGTCCTGACTTGCTGTCAGTGTCAAAGGGTCAGCAGTAAGACTTAGTTTTAGCAAGTGAACAGTGCTAAAGAGAGGCTGATTTATTAGGGCTTAGCTGCAATAAAGCCAGCCTCGTTGAGCCTCCTGGCAATAGGACTTGTTCAAGGTGGAGACAATTAAGTGAAGGCTTTGGGAGAGGACTGGGGAGGCTCTGCTGTGAGTACCTCCACTGCCCTGAGCAGGTGTTGTAATGTGTAAATTTCTGGGGTGAGTCCTCTTGTTAACGGCTTCCAGTGCTTCACCGTTCTTGCCGTGTCTGTGTGATGCGTGAGGGGCAGCTTTGCTGTGAGGTTTGTTGATGTGGATCAGAAGCCCAAAGGAGGAAAACCAGCTGTAGTAGTTAACATTTGCAGCTGGTCTCATTCCATCCAGTACTTACGTTAACCAGAAAGCTTTCGAGGAAGTGCAATCCGGAGCCATGGCTTGGGGCTTCCAGGAACTGCCCGGACTGTGGCTGCCATCCCACCCTGGGGGTGCCCTTGAGGGCGGCACTCGTACAGGTCACTGGTTAACACTGGTGGAATAGCACGTTAAGGATCTAACCATTTCTGCAGAGTTGTGCAACCAGCTAATATGTGTGGTGGCTGGAATGAATTCTGGAAATAAGGCTGTGAAAAACAACTTGAACCTGGACTACTTGAGGATTCTTGAGTGTGGCCAGCAGGTCTGTGGAGGTCCTCCTCCCCATCTATTCTGCCCTGGTGAGGCCACACCTGGAGTATTGTGTCCAGGTCTGGGCTCCCCAGTTCAAGAGAGACAGAGAACTACTGGAAGGACTCCCAACAGAGGGGCCACAAAGATACTGAGGGGACCAGAGCATCTCTCTTACAAGGAAAGGCTGAGAGACCTGGGGTTCTTTAGCCTGGAGAAGACTGAGAGGGGATCTTATCAATGTTTATCAATAGTTAAAGGGTGGAGCTCATGAGGATGGAGCTGGGCTTTTTCCGTGGTGGCCAGTGAAAGGAGAAGGGGCAAAAGACCCAAACTGGAACACAGAAGATTTTCCTTGAACTTAAGGAGAAACTTATTTCCTTTGAAGGTGCTGGTGCACTGGACCAGGCTGCCCAGAGAGGCTGTGGAGTCTCTGTCTCTGGAGACTTTTAAAACCCTCCTGGACATGTTCCTGTACAGCCTGATCTAGGTGAACCTGTTTTAGCAGAAGCATTGCACTAGATGATCTCTAGAGGTCTCTTCCAACCCTATGATTCCAGCCTATGATTCTGTGATACTTCTATGATTGTGCTCACCTTAAAGATTATCTTTAAGACCGGTCAAATACTGGGAAAGCATGTTTTGGAGGCTGGTCTGGAACTGTGTGTCTGAGGACTGGGTGAGTGAGAACACAGCAGTAGCTGGTTTTGCTGCTATGCCATGAAGCCTGCCTAGCTCAGATCCACAATAGAATCAACACAATTATTTCAGCTGGAAAACACCTTTCACAATTGACTGCAAACATTATCTAACTCTACCAAGTCAGAAGCTAAACCATGTTCCTCAGCACCACTTCTCTGCATCTTCTAAACACTTCCAGGGATGTGGATTCACCCCCCTCCTTGGTGAGCCTGTTCCAGTGTTTGAGAACCCTTTCAGTCAGGAAGTTTCTTCTCATAGCAAACGTAAACCTCCTCTGGTGCAACTTGAGGCCATTTCCTCTCCTCTTATCTCTTCTTACTTGAGAGAAGAGTCCAACACACGCCTTGTTCCAACCTCCTTTCACAGAGTTGTGGAGTGAGAAGGTCTTCCCTTAGCCTACTCTTCTCCAGGCTAAACAACCCGTTCTCTCAGCTGCTCCTCACAAGGTCTGTTCTCCAGACCCTTCAATAGCTTTGCGACCTTTCTGTGGATGTACTCCAGCACCTCAAGGTCTTTCTTGTAATGAGTGCCCCAAAACTCAACCAAGTACTCGAGGTGTGGCCTCACCACTGCTGAGTATAAGGCCACAATCACTTCCCTATTCCATCTTTTCACAGTATTCCTGATAGAGGCCAGGATGCTGTTGGCCTTCTTAGGCAGCTGGGCATGCTGTTCGCTTATCTTCAGCTGTTGTAGTAGGCCTGAATAGGCCAAATTAGGCCTGAAGATGTCCTGGCTTGCCCAGATATGCTTTTCTGCTCTCCCTCCTTCTGTTGTGGGGAGAAGCAACTGCGGGAAAGAGGACAAAGAACCTGGAGCCACTGAGTCCGAGGACTGTGGCTTGCCCAGACTTGTTTTACCCGTTTACATCCTGTGGTAAACAAGGTAGATACACTTGGCTTGTACCTGCCTCATGCAAGGCCTGTGTTTTCCCACATTTGAGTAGAGTAAGCCTATGGCTTCACCTAATATGTTCAGGCTTGGCTAACTGTCATTCTTATTGGCTATTCTGTGTCCAAAGGCCCATTGTCTTGGGCTGTATTGATAAAAAGAAATGAGCAGGTAACAGAATCTGCCCTGCCCTTGTATTCCTGCTTGCTTGCTGTTACTGCTATTGCTCTCTGCTTCTGGCAGTGATTCTGCCACTGCTTCATGGCACTTTGCTATGCTATGCTATGCTAAGCTATAAGCTAGCTCTGCTGCATAATAAGAAGCCCTGATGCTTTGGGCCTGAACTGCCTGGAAACTGCCTGCCTTGAGTTTGCTAGGAATAGGCCTAACTGCATTCGTGCACTATGCTTGCGTAGCCAGCATGACATCGTGCCAAGACTGCACATTGCAAGGCATCCTGCTTATACCTGCCAAGACAAGGAGCCCTGGAAGGGACACACAGATTGTCCAGAGAAACCAGGATAAGGTCAGAGATAGTCTGCCTCCTTTCCCCAGCACCCTGTGAAGTCTGGGAAGAATCAGAAGCCTCAGTGGCTGACAAGACATCGACAGAACTCCCTGAAAGTGTTTGGGTGCTGTCTGAAGCTGTAGCTAGCCCTGCCAGTTGGGAGATTAATATTTGTGAGTAAATACTCACAAGCCTCTACAGCAAAACTCTGTAATTGAATCTAAGTGAATCTTAGCCTTCTGCCATAAGCAGGAAGATGATCCTCAAGTCCATCCAGTGGACAAGTGGCATAATTGACCACAAGAACCTTCTCTTCCAGTTCAACTCAGTTAATGTTATATTTTTGCTAGTTACTTCTTAAAATTTCTAGATCCTGTGTTACCATCTATATAGTGTTTCTATGACCATTGCAAGAGAACCTAATTACTATTAAAATTGGGGTGGGGGGCATGAGACTCCTGAATATCAAAATTAATAAACAATATTGATTTTGAAAAAATACCATCTCACATCAATTAATTACCCTTCCATTACATCAGCCAGCTATGAAAAACTAAGTCAAGTCACTAAGAAGTAAATCTGGGAAGTTCAATGTCACTTTCAAAGCATATAAAGTCTCAGTGGAGTTGTTGCTAGCTACTCCGCTGGTCAGAGGACCTTGGAGTTCTTTCTGTGGTACAAATGGCCTTTTATCAGGAAGGGCATGTCTGCTGTGTTTGGATGCACCCTGCTTTGCTCTTTCTTTTACAGGTTTCCAGAAGACCTCTTTCTCCCAG
Organism: Ramphastos sulfuratus; assembly: GCA_013399055.1. Classification (NCBI taxonomy): domain Eukaryota; kingdom Metazoa; phylum Chordata; class Aves; order Piciformes; family Ramphastidae; genus Ramphastos; species Ramphastos sulfuratus. The sequence goes on along the minus strand of WBNM01032656.1, from coordinate 20,529 downwards.
GCTTTTAAGTGTAAATTTGATTAAAAGTCAAAAAGCACTTCACACCTTCTTCTTAACTTGCCCTTAAAAAACGAGCCTGTAATTTCATTTTTAAAAGTTTCCGGTACATGAGGAAAAGAGCAATAATGGTTCTTGACATAGCTGTTTTCTTTTAGTCTAACAACTCAAGGAGCTGAAAAGCTCACCGTACCCACACCCTGCTAGTGTCTGACACCATTCCTGAGGTTCTCTGCTGGCGTCTCTGCTTACAGAGTGTCTGGGCTGATAAATGATTTTCTAGCCCATGAATGTTATAAAGGACTGGGCTGGTGCGAAAGGGTTCCTATTATTTTCACTTACTTTAAAAAGCCTCATCTTTCTGAGCTTACCATTCCTCCTTTCCCCACTCTTCTGTGATGGTTTGGGAGTTCCCCACCCCCCACACTTTGTGAAAGCACCCAGACTAGACTCAGCCAGCTGGAAGTTAAGGACTGAAGCTCTATTTACAGCTCAGCACAATATGCAAACAGATATATACACTATATACAGGAATATTTACAGAAATATGCAAGTTAAAGGTAATACAGAAACACAACACCCCTCCCAGAAATCAGAGTCCCCAGGAGAGGCTCCCAACCACCCTTCCACCTTCTCCCCACCCCTATACCTTACCCCAAGGTTTGCCTTACGTGAGTGCCTTTGCAAGGTGAGTTTGGAGGATCGGCAGGGGGGTTAGAAGGAAAGTGGTTAGTGAGGTTACTCAGCAGAGAGGAGAGGGCCCACTAGCTCCCCGAGAAAGACCGAGAGACTCTTATCTATGTTTTGAGTACTTACCCATCTCAGCAAGCCTATGAGTGAAGTAGACATCACCATTGTTTTCCTTTCACAGCCTATAATACAATTTTCTCCATTAAAATATTCCAATTAGCCTCAAACCAGCACATCTTCAAAACCTTGTTACTCTGAGGGAAATTGCTTTTGGTTTCTCAAATTGTGCATTTGGTGTGCTGTGTGTTTCTGTAAAGGCCAGTAAAGCCTGCCAGCTCAGCAGCCCACCATTGGAAAAGATGCTTAAGGCTCCTGACAGCTAGTTGGTCCTCAGGGTTGAAGCTAGAAGATGGTGTGTGAGAATTAAGACAACAAAGGATATTTGCTCTCACAGGCAGGAGAAGAGTTGCTGTTTCTGTTAATATTTCAATATCATGGGAAATGTCTTCAAGGCCATCAGTATTTTCCCCTCCAATTACTATGGCAAAAATTTGTATCTCCAGTTCAACCTGCAAGCCTGCTGCCACCTAGGAGACACAGAGGACTGATTACTCACAGGTAATGTTTGTGTTTCATACATAGTTCCCTTCAGCAGTCACTGAGTGGTTCTTGTTCTGCATTGTCTGATGAAATTAAAGACAGTTCCCAGCACACGTGATGGTGCTTGCCAGTTACCCAGTACCTGTTCTGCAAAAGTATCTCTTCACATTGCAGTTGGCAAGAAAACCTGCAAGGTGTTTGCAGTTCTGTTCCTTTGCAATTTCTTTTTAGATTCTGGGGGAATGGCGAAACTGGGACAGATGAGAGAGAATCAGAAAGAAAGGTGATCAATGTCCCATGCATGTCAGTGTTTGAGAAGTGTTTGGACAGTGTCCTTAATACTGCCCTTTAACTTTTGGCCAGCCCCGAAGATGTCGGTTGAACTAGATGACTGTTGAAGGTGTCTTCCAACTGAAACAGTCTGTTCTATTTGAAAATTAACATAGAGGTAGGGGGGAAAAAAGGAGATACAAAAGGATGGATAGGTGAATGAGAATTATTCTAGACAGATAACTAGACTTCTGTAAGGCCTTTGACACAATCCCTCACATCCTTATCTCTAAATTGGAGAGTTATGGGTTGATGGATGGACTGTTTGATGGATGGACTGTTTGGTGATGAGACTGTTTGGTGAATGAGATTGATGGTCACATCTAGTGGTCAGTGGTTCAAAGGACATTGAGTTGCTGGTGTGTGTCTAGAGAAGGGCAGCAAAGGTGATGAAGAGTCTGGAGAACAAGTCTTGTGGGGAGTGGCCAAGGGAGCTGGGGTTGTTTAGTCTGAAGAAAAGGAGGCTGAGGGGAGACCTCCTTTTCTCAATCTCCTTTCAGGGCATTGTAGACAGGGAAGAGGTCTCCCCTAGCCTCTTTCTGTCCAGACTAAACAACTCCAGTTCCCTCAGCTGCTCCTCAGAAGACTTGTTCTCCAGGCCCTTCACCAACGTTGTTGTCCTTCTCTGGACATGCTCCAGCATTTCAATGTCCTTCTTGGAGGGCAGGGCTGAAAACTGAACCCAGTATTCAAGGTGCGGCCTCACCAGTGCTGAGTACAGTGGGATGATCCCTTCCCTGGTCTTGCTGGTCACACTAGTCCCGATAGAGACCAGGATGCTGTTTTCCACCTGGGCACTGATGGCTCATGTTCAGCCATCTGTCAGTCAACACTCCCAGGCCTGTCTTTGCTGGGTAGCTTTTCAGCCACTCTTCCAAGCCTGGCACATTGCATGGGGTTAAATGTCTGGGTGTAAGACAGAGCAGGTACAACAAATACCCTGACAGATACGAAAACTTGGAGGTAGCGGTAGAGTATCATAGAATGGTAAGGTTGGAAGGGACCTCAAGGATCATCTAGTTCCAACCCCCTGCCATAGGCAGGGACACCTCCCACTAGTACAGGTTACTCAAGGCCTTGTCAAATCTGGCCTATCATGTTTAATTCAAAATATCTCTTTAACAACTGAGTGCCTGACCTGCTGCTTTCCCCTGAATACATTTATCTCTCTGCATTCTGGCTCAGGCTCTGAGCCTTGAAGTGCACAGGGTGCTTAGCGGAAGGCAGCAGCGGGACAGCGGAAGGCAGCATTGCTTCAAATAACTTTAAACAGATCATGCACTGTGACAGTGCTATTCCCAGACAGCTGTTGTGAGAGGACCTCTAGATAGCCTGAGGGCCAGCTAGCTCTAGCAAAAACCCTAACGATCTCCTGTGTGACTTACAGGTCCTGGCGAGTACATCACTCTGAGTCCCGTGTGTGGAGGTGGTTGCTTCACACGAAACCTGTCAGAAGGAGAAAAGAATCAGTTTACCAGAAACTGTTTCAGGCAGGCAGAAGCAAGCAGGCACTCTGCTCATGCAAACACCATCAGAGTTTGTTAGCCTCATCCAGGCTGAACATCCCACTGTCACACTGAGAGAATCCTCTCTTGAACATGTAAATCACCTGGTGATGATCACATTAAGAACTCAGGAATGTCTCAACAAATATGAGATCATCCTGATGTGTCATCTCTGCCCACCAAGACAACAAAAAACCCCTAACAGTCTAAGTACAATGGTCTTCACCTGGCAGAAGGAGCCCGTGCTCCTGCTGCAATCCAAAATGGAGGTGGGAAGCCAGACAGAGCTCCCACAGAAGGATGTGATGGTGCAGGCTGCAGGGAATGCTACAGCCTCTCCCTGGTGCCTGTTTGTGGTATGAGCAGGTAGATGATCTGCTTAGCCATGTGGCACAGCTGCAAGGTGAAGTTGAAAGGCTGCAAGACGAAGTGGAAAGGTTTAAGAGCATTAGGGAGACTGAAATGGAGATAGACTGGTGGAGCCAGGCTCTGCCCTGCCTGCCACAGAAATGGGAGCACCTGCCACATAGCACCCAGGCACTAGGGGCCTCTGTACCATCCCAGAGGCGGGCACAGTGGAAGACACGTAAAGAAAAAGAGTCCCTTGCTCTCCTGCCACCAGGCTAGCAATAACAAAAAAAGATGAGGGAAGGTGGAAGCAGGTTCCTGCTCAGAGTCCCAGGTCTTCCCTTTCTACACCCCAGTACATTTACATAATAGATATGAGGGTCTGGAGGCAGAGGGGAATGAAGACAGAGACAAGGATCTATCCAGTGAGTCACCCAGGGCTTGTCACTCACCCCCACACCTTAGGACTTCTTCAGTGAGGACGCAAAGGCAGGTAATTGTAGTAAGTGACTGTCTTCTGAGAGGAATGGAGGGGCCCATTTGCAGACCAGACCCATCCCCCAAAGAAGTCTGTTCCCTCCCTGGCACTCAGATTAGAGATGTAAAAAGGAAGCTCTCTGCTCTGGTGCAGTCCTCTGATTATTATGCTTCATTAGTTATCCAGGTTGGCAATGATGAGGCAATTAAGAAGGACTTCAAGGCTTTGGGGTGACTAGTTGAAAGCTTGAGTGCACAGGTTGTTTCCATCAATCCCTCAAGTGTAGGGAAAACCACTGAAAGAAGTGGAAAACACACCTGATCAACACGTGGCTCAGAGACTGGTGTCACTGTTGGATTTTGGGTTCTTTGATCATGGGGAAGTTTATATGGCACCTGGTCTGCTGGAGGCAGATGGATTACACCTTTCTCAAAGGGGCAAAAGGATCCTTGCACAGGAGTTGGCAGGGCTTGTTGAAAGGGCTTTAAGCGAGGTTTGAAGGGGGAAAGGGATAAAACCAGGCTCACTAGAGAAGAGCCTGAGGACAGCCTTCAGTCTGCTGTCCCACTTGAGGTGGATAATGGTGGTGTAAGTGACAATAAAAGCACAGGGCTCGCTAATAGGTTACTAACCACAGGAAGTTACCAGGAATAGACAGATAGCAAGAGTGAAAACTAATGACTTAAATCCCTTTCTGAAATGCTTATTGTATATACCAATGCATGGAGTATGGGGAATAAGCAGGAGGAGTTGGAGATCTGTGTTAGTTGCATGGCCATGATATAATTGCTATCACTGAAACGTGGTGGGACAGCTCCCATGACTGGAATGTTGTCATGGATGGCTATGTACTATTCAGAGAAGACAGACCAACAGGGCGAGGCAGTGGTGTTGCTCTCTCTGTGTGAGAGCAACTGAAATGTGTTGAGTTCTATCCATGAGGGAAGGTAGAACAAGTTGAAAGCTTGTGGGTAAGAATTAGGGGACATGGAAAGGGGGATGACACTGTTGTGAATGTCTGCTACAGACCACCAAACTAAGATGATGTTGATGAGGCCTTCTACAGTCACTGGAGGTAGTCTCTAGAACACACTACTTGGTACTGATGGGTGACTTCAATCACTCTGATATTTGCTGCAAAGCCCACAGCTTCTTGATGCAGGAAGTGGAGGAACCAACAAGGAGAGGTGCACTGTTGGACCTTGTATTAACTAATAAAGGACTGGTTCAAGACAGTAAGGTCAGGAACAGCTTTGGCCTCAGTGATCATACATGGTGGAGTTTAATATTATACAACATAGAAGCAGGGCAATAAGTAGGATTACAACCCTGGACTTCCACAGGGCTAGCTTTGTACTCTTTGAAGACCTACTTGAAGAAATCTCATGGGCTAAGACTCATTCTGAAAGGTAAAGGAGCCCCAGAAAGTTGGTCAATTTTTAAATGCTACTTCCTCCAAGCCCAAGATAGGTGTGTTCCATTGAGTAAAAAAAAAAAAAAAAAGGGTAGATGTGGTAGGAGACCTGCATGGATAAGCAAGGAACTTCTGAAGGAAATTTCTTGGAAGAAAGAAATTTACAGTTCATGGAAGAAGGAACTTGTCACTTGAGAGAACTATAGAGATGTTGTCAGGGAATGCAGGAAGGCAATAAGGAAGGCCAAAGCCCTCTCAGAAATAAATCTAGCAAAGGAAGTAAGAGAGAAGGGCTTCTTCAAATATATCAGTAGTAGAGGGAAGAATAGGGAAGGTGTGGGCCCATTGCTGAACAAGGAGGCAGCCCTGACAACTGAGGATGCAGAGAAGGCAGAGCTGCTGAATACCTTTGCTTCAGTCTTTACTCCTAAGACCAGCCTCTGTGAACTCCAGACCTTGGATGAAGGAGAGGAAGCCTGGAAGAGGGAAGACTTTCCACGATTCAGTGAAGACTGGGTTAGGGATCAGTTACACAAACTGAATATGCACAAGTCCATGGGCCCTGATGAGACGCCAAGAGTGCTGAGAGAACTGCCTGACATTGCTCTGCCACTCTCCATTGTTTTTGCTAAATTGTGGCAGACAGGAGAAGTGCCTGAGGACTGGAGGAAAGCCAATGTCACCCCAGTCTTCAAAGAAGGACAAGAATGAGCTTCCAGGAAACTACAGACCAGTCAGCCTCACCTCCATCCCTGGAAAAACAATGGAGTAGCTCATTCTGGAGCTCTCTAGGCACTTGGAAGAGAAGAGCATTACCAGGAGTAGTCAGCATGGATTTACCAAGAGGAAATGATGCTTGACTAATCTGATAGCATGCTATGATGTCATAACTGAATGGGTAGATGCCAGTAGATGTAGTCTACCTTGACCTTAGCCAGGCTTTTGACATTGTCTCCCATAACATCCTTGTGAGCAAGCTCAGGAAGTGTGGGATAGAAGAACAGACAGTGAGATGGACTAGGAACTGGTTACACAATAGAGTGCAAAGAATGGCGATCAATGGCACCAAGTCCAGCTGGAGACCTGTAACTAGTGGAGTCCCCCAGGGATCAGTGCTGGGTCCAGTCCTGTTCAACATCAGTGACATTGAGAGACTTTATCAGCGACACTGAAAGTGTCTGCTCAGCAAGTTTGCTGATGATACCAAACTGGGAGGCTTGGCTGACACACCTGAAGGCTGTGCAGCCATTCATTGAGACTTGGACAGATTGAAGAGCTGGGCACAGAGGAACCTAATGAGTTCAACAAGGACAAGTGCAGCGTCCTGCACCTGGGATCCGATGAATACCTATAAATGTATAAAGGCTGGTTGAACAAGAAGCAAGAGACAGCCTCTTCTCACCTGTACCCTGTGATAGGACAAGGGACAATAGATGTAAACTACACCACAGGAAATTCCACCTTAACATGAGGAAGAATTTCTTTACTGTAAGGGTCACAGAGCACTGGAACTGGCTCCTGTCATGGTTTGAGTTTGCTGCAGTTATTCATACCATGCTGCTGTCATGCCAGCTTCAAACATGAAAGTGCTAACTGCAGCAAAGTATTATGGGGCTTGATTGCAACATGGGAGGCTTTCTCTTCCAGTTGCTGCTTCTGGGTTCCCAGCTCTTGGATGTTAACTCTTCTCTGGGACATGGTGGTGGAATGAGTGGGCATTGGGTAGCTGCTGGTTTCAGTTTTCTGTTTTACACTGTTTTCTTTTCCCTTGTGTATTTCACTGTGCTTTTTCTGCAAATAGGCTGAGCTAAGGTAATTGTGCATTGTATTACTAGGTGAATTAGACTATTAGCTAAGGTAATTACGCATTGTGCTTATGATATCTCATGTTGTACTAAACTCTTATCTCTTTAGTTGTCTGTATTACTCTTCCCCTCACTTTTGTGTTGAGGGAGTATGCAGGTTAGCCTTTGCGCTAAACTGTAACAGCTTCCCAGGGAGGTTGTGGAGTCTCCTTCTCTGGAGACTTTCAAGACCTCTTTGGGGAAAGAGAGAGAGAGAAAAAGAAAGAGAGAGAGAGAGAGAGAGAGAGAAACAGTGAGAAAGAGAGAGAGAGAGAAAGAGAGAGGAGAGAGAAAAAAAGAGAGAAAGAGAGAGGGGGAGAAAGAGAGAGAGAGAGTGAGAAAGAGAGAAAGAAAGAGAGAAAGAGAGAGGAGAGAAAAAAGAGAGAGAGAAAGAGAGACAGAGAGGGAGAAAGAGAGAGAGCGAGAAAGAGAGAGAGAGAGAGAGAAAGAGAAAGTGAGAAAGAGAGAAAGAGAAAGCGAGAAAGAGAGAAAGAGAAAGAGAGAGAGAAAGAGAGAGAAAGAGAGAAAGAGAGAGAGAGAGAAAGAGAGAGAAAGATCCTGTGAACTGCCCAGGGGGTGTGGTGGACAGTGGATGGCAAAGAGGGATGGAGGCTGCTTGGCGCCAACCCCTGCAGACACACAGAAGACAGCCCCCTAGAAATCCATTTATACATTGGTGATGTGAGCCAGGTAGAGCTACGATGAATGCACTGGGAACATAATAAAAGCCCTGGGTTATATCAGCTTATTGGGGGGAACACCACCAGGGACATCTCAGGCTGGAGGCAACAGCCCAGGATGTCTCTTCCCCCACCACCACCAAAGGACCATGGAGTGGTAACTATTCTCTCCTGCTATCTCTCATTCCCTCCCTCTCTTCAATAAGTAGTCATGATATATGACCTCGTTTGTGTCTTAATTTCACTCAGGGGAATGTTCAAAAATAACCACATCTCCTTCCCAACTTCCAGACCAAGGCACACAGCAACACAGAACTGTTTTAGTTGGAATTGTTTCAGATTGTTTAAGATCATCCAGTCCAACCATTACTTAACTATCAGGTCTGGTGCTAAACCATGTCCCTCAGCAACACATTTCTGCATCTCTGAAACAACTCCAGGGATGGAGTTTAACCACCTCCCTGGGCAGCCTACTTCAGTGTTTGAGAACCCTTTCAGTGAAGAAATTTCTTCTAATATCCAATCTAAACCTCCTGTGGGGCAACTTGAGGCCATTTCCTCTCCTGTTACTTGTTCCTAGGGAGAAGAGACCAACGCCCACCTCATTCCAACCTTCCTTCATGGAGCTGTAGAGTGCAAGAAGGTCTCCCCTCAGCCTCCTTTTCTCCAGCCTAAACAACAACCCCTCTCTGCTCCTCAGAAGACCTGTTCTCCAAATTTAGATTGTCTGATCAGCAGCATCTAGCACCATTTTCCAAACCCAAATGTAATCCTGGTTACCATGAAAGACTTTGGTCCCTGAACCTGAAACATCTATAAGAAACAGTAAATCATTTGTAGTGGGCCAGGACTATGTGCACAGGACCTGCTTTTCCTTACTCTTTTCCATTCTCCTAATGGCACTAACAGGCAAAAATAATGCTGAAGCATTTCTAATATCTTCTCTGTCCAATCAGAAATTATCAACTGATTCCAAATATAAAAATATAATTTGTTATCTCACCGTAATCAGATTTAAAAGCTGACAGTTAACAAGCAATATGCGTTTGGACAGTCAAAAACAAAGGTACTGAAAATTCAGACTAACCTTAAGAAGTTCACACCAACATTCTTCAAGATCACAGTTGTTGTGTAAGTGCAGCCTTCCTTTAGTACTCCAAATGTCACTCTGGATGGAATGAGATGGAAGTCTCTAAGTTGCTGTCTTGTTGTTGCAAGAGAAGATGTGTTGACCTTTCCTGCCACAGGATCTTCTATCTTTGGAAACGAAATATTAGATTATAGGGAAAGTTAGTGGCCATCAAACTACCTTCAGAGTTACTTAACCTACATTTGACTTCAGCCCACTAATCCTGAAGAATTACAAAAAGATATCCTAACCTGAGTAAAAACTGAAGAAGCACTTTGAATATTGTCTGTAAATTTATACTGGCTTGAGTTTTCAGACATGTTAAGCCATTGATATGTCTCAGAGGGAAATGGGAAGATCTGCTCTTTTGGAGCTCATTTGGGTGCCTGGTGCAGCAGGCATGGGAGTTTGTCCTAGTGGTTGAGAGGAAAGCTACTTCCTGAATTGCCAAGCAAACTTAGACATAGATTGAAACTGCTGTGTTTCAGTAGATGGATCCAGACCACCTTGCAGTATTGCTCCCAAGTGAAGATTCTATGTGAAAGAGATGACTGAGAAGATATTAACATCAACAACAACAAGATGCTATTTTTACCTTTTTATTTGGTATGGAGCTTGTTTTTCTCCCCTGAAGGCAGGATGGTAAGTCCACCTTCTCTTTTCTTGGTTGTCCTGCAGCATTCACCAGCAGACTCTGAACTTTATGCTGGAAGGGTGTCTCTTGTGATCTTGCAATCTGCTTGTGCTGGTTTGAGGCTAATTGGAATATTTTAATGAGAGAAATTAGATCATTAGCTGCAAAAAAAGAAAATAATAGTGATGTCTATATTGCTCATTGGTTCTGCTGAGGGACATGAAGAGTCAAAATATGAACAAAGTCTCTCACTACCTCTTTGGTCTGTGTGCCTGGCTGCATGTTGCCTTCACTCCTCTGCATGAAACCTATGTAACCTGATCTAACCATTTCCTTCTAAGTCCTTATAGGCTTTTGGCATCTCACCCCTGTTTATCTACGAATTAATCGCATAAGCTTTGAAATAACAGTTTATTTTGGTTGTTTCTGAAATAACTGGGAGTGGGAAGAAGGAGGGGGAGTTAGTGGGAGCCTTCCTGGGCAGTCTCACTGCTTGAGAGGGATTTTGAATTTGTGTATTATTTCTAATTTGTATATAATTGTGAATACCTGTATATATATTGTGCTTGCAAATATGTGCTGTGCTGTAAATATAAAGCTTCATTTTACTTCCAGCTGTCTGAGCTAGTCTGGTGAATCTCTGGGGTGGTGGTGGGGACAACAACTCCTGAACCACCACACTGCTTTAGGTCTAAAATGTAGAGCTTTCCAAAACCACAAAAAAACGAAGCATCTCACCACAGAAAAGACACTGAGGTGCTGGAGCGGGTCCAGAGAAGGGCGGGGAAGCTGGTGAAGGGTATGGAGAATAGGTCTTGTGAGGAGCAGCTGAGGGAACGAGAAAAGGAGGTGGAAGGGAGAGCGATCCCTGATGAGCGAAGTCCCTCACGAATCAGTACTGGGACTGGTGCTGTTTAACATCTTTGTCATTGACATGGACAGTGAGGTCAAGTGGACCCTCAGTAAGCTTGCCAATGACACCAATTGTGTGGTGTGGTCAACACACTGGAGGGAAAGGATGCCATCCAGAGGGACCTGCACAGGTCCCTGGAGCGTGGGCCTGTGCCAATCTCATGAAATTCAACAAAGCAAAGTGCAAGGTCCTGCAGCTGGGTCAGGGCAATCCTAAGCGCAAATACAGGTCGGGTGATGACTGTATTGAGAGCAGCCCTGCAGAGAAGGATTTGGGTGTGCTGGTTGATGAGGTGCTTGACATGAGCTGGCAAAGTGCACTGGCAGCCCAAAAAGCCCACCGTACCCTGGGCTGCATCAAGGGAGGTGATTCTGTCCATCTATTCTGGTCTTCCAAGACCCCACCTGGAGAACTGTGTCCACCTCTGGAGCCCTCAACACAAGAAGGAAATGGATCTGTTGGAGAGGGTTCAGAGGAGGGCTGCAAAGATGATCAGAGGGCTGGAGCACCTCTCCTGTGAGGATAGGCTGAGGGAGTTGGGTCTGTTCAGGATGAAGAGAAGGCTCCAGGAGACTTTATTGTGGCCTTCCAGTACCTGAAAAGCGCCTAAAGGAAAGCTGGATAGGAACTTGTTACAAGCACAGGACAAGGGGTGATGGTTTTAAACTACAGCAGGGTGTATATATGTGTGTATACATCATTTACACACATATCTACACAGACATATATATTTACTAAACCTTCCCTGGTGCAACTTGAGGCCATTTCTTCTTGTCCTAGATTAGTACATCTGCCATGAGGTTTATGAACCTTATGCATAAATAACAGAATATTTATGAAGTTTGAAGGAATTAGGTCTTGCAGAGCCCTGCTACTAAGAAAGGGTATCCATATGTGTGGAAGGGAAAGGAAGGCGAGAATGGAAGCTCTGGAGCTCGGGAATAGATTTTAAAAGCAGGCACTGCAAATGTTCAGCTGGTGTGGCCTTATGTGACAGCCAAAGCTTGGGGTTAATTAAAGCAGGCTGATGGTTCTCCAGTGGTGATCATACAACCTGGTCCATAAACAGAGTGCACAACAGCAGACATAACAAGGAAAGCAAAACTGAATGGAGATGTTTAAATTGTAAGGAGCATTTAACCGCTGTAAACTCTGTTCTAGTCTTCTGTTACAGGCCTTAATGAGGACAAAAACCCATCTCATGCCAACTTTTTTTTTTACTAGAGACATTAGTTCTTGGCTTTGTCTGCTATGATCCCCAGCATCCCCATGTTGTTATAGCAGTCTCCTAGGGTGAAGAGGGGATTCTCTCAAAGTAGTTGTATACCTCTCTCCATTTCATAGAATCACAGAGTGATTCCAGCCCCTGTGGGTTTGGAAGGGACCTCCAAAGGTCCTCTAGTCCAACCCCTCTGCTAGAGCAGCATCACCTAGAGTAAATCACATAGGAATGTGTCCAAGTGGGTTTGGAATGCCTCCAGAGAAGGAGACTCCACAAACTCTCTGGGCAGCCTGGTCCAGTGCTCTGCCACCCTCAAAAGGAAGAATTCTGTCTAAATATTTACGTGGAGCTTCCTGCATTCCAGTTTGTGTCTATTGTCCATTGTCCTGTCCCTGGGCACTGAGAAGAGTCTGGCTCCATCCTCCTGACACTCTCTCTTTAGATATTGATAAGCATTTATGAGAGTCTCCCATTTCTGCCAGTCTTAGATGCGGATGTATTCAGAAGGCTGAACAGAAAGAGGTGGATTTAAATTTCTATTGTAAACGTCTTGTCAAGAGTTATAAGAAGAATTAACCTGCTTTAAACTACCTGCTGGAAGGCTGCTTTACCTGTTGTGCTGCTGGAATCTTCATTTTGTTTGGAATGAGCCTGTAGCAGAAGGCCAGGTGAAAGTGAAGAATCACTAACGGAACCAAGGCTTTCAGATGCTAATAGGAAAATAATGGAATACTGTAACAAGGGTTTTTCACGATCATCATCATTTTCATAAACGCAAATAACGCCAAACCAAACCAAAGTCTTTGGCAACTTAATTAAGACAATCTTTGAAAGCTGTCTATATAACCATGAGAGTTTAGGTAAATTCTGCATGGACATTTTGCTTCTTGTGAGCAGTCATTTCTCATTCTCTGGCTGAGCTAATGGACAATCCCAGCACAGGTCTTCTGGTGATTGCAAAATGAGGAAAAGCAGGAATTAGCATGGGTCTGCCAAAGCCCCACAGAGGACTGCTTTCCTGATATGATTCTTTGTGGTGTATGACTTTTAATTAATTTCACCATGTGATTTCAGTTCCTTGTCAGAGCTGCTTTTCAGACAGAATGGAAGTACTCTTCTCAATGATATGAAGCTCAAATTGAAGATGATGCCTCATTCTGCTACTGTTTGCCAACAGCCAGTCCCTGCTTTCCTCCTGTATCCTCAGCCTCCATGTTTCCCATTCCAGTCCCCAAGCTGCATCTCTTACCACTGAGCTTTAGAATTCCATCTCTCATTTCTATTCCTTACAGTCATATTAGTCTTTTGCTAAATCTGGCCTCCTTAGTTCTTGCTCATCCACCTCTGTTATTTATTCCTCTTAAGTATTTTTTGAGCATTTTCACTCATCCACCCCTCATTCATAACATAATTCTTCAGCTTTGCATCCAAAGGCTGTGATGCTTCCATATGCAGTAATGCCTACAAAGGCTCCTTTAACGGATTAAATCTTGAAGTCTCACAGACCACACTTATAGTAGTGGATTAAACAGGAACATTCCCAGATAGTGAAACATACTAATCTGTACTGTTAACTTCTTAGAAGACTGGTATGATATTGATTCTGCCACTCAGTGTTCTCCCCCAGAACACTCTTGGATACCCAAGTTTTGGTCAGGGAAAAGGTCACCTTGTTCTGGGAGACTGAATTTACACAGCCTACTCCATGCCAGTGAATCTCCATGTTAAGGAGTACTGGTGGATACGTTTCATGTATCAGGACAGATACAGCCATTGTGGTCCAAGTAGTTTATGTGTCAAAATGACTGGGAATGCATGGGATCAGATAATGTAATCTCAAATTTAACTGGAATATGAAATGAGACAACTGGCTAAAACAATGAAGAAGATACTAAAATGTTGCCTCACAGCAGATTACCTCTACTGGGTTTTCTGATTGTCTTTGGAGGGCAATTTCCACTTTCTTTTTTTTGAACTGAAGGAAGTTCCATAGAGAGTGCTTCCACATCGGGAAACTAGAGAAGAGTAAGAAAGAGAGGTTTTATCTCTCCTGACTCAGCACTTAGGAAAAAAAACTCAATAGCTGACATGCACCCCATCATAGCCTGCAAAAACAAAACAAAAACAAAAAGAGAAAAGAGAAGAGAGGAGAGAAAAAAGAAAAAAAAAAAGAGAAAAAACTGAAAAGAGAGAAAAGAGAGAAAAGAGAGAAAAGAGAAAACAGAAACATACACCCCCAAACAAACAAACAAAAAATCAACAAAAAGGTGCAAAGGAAACAAATAAGCAGAAAAACAGAACGGAAGTGTTAACTATAAAAAAGATAGAGAATAACAGATTAATTGTGGATGGAAAGATCAAGTCCAACCAGTATCTAAGTCTACCAAGGCTGATGCTAAACCATGGACCTTAGCACCACATTTCTGCTTCTTTTAAGCATCTCCAGGGATGGGGATTCGACCACCTCCATGGGGAACCTATTCCAGTGTTTGAGAACCCTTTCAGTGAAGAAATTTCCTCTAATATCCAATCTAAAGCTCCCCTTGTGCAACTTGAGGCCATTTCTTCTCATCCCGTCACTTGTTACTGGGCAGAAAAGACTAACTCCCCACCTTGCTTTATGCACTTTAAGCATTTGTTTGATGAGATTATAACAAGAAAGTTCTCAAGGCAACCTTTTACCTGGAAGGGTTTGTCTTATTAATGCTTTTCATAGAATCATAGAATCATAGAATAGTAAGGTTGGAAGGGACCTCAAGGATCATCGCGTTCCAACCCCCTGCCATAGGCAGGGACACCTCCCACTAGTACAGGTTACTCAAGGTCTTGTCCAACCTGGCCTTGAACACCTCCAGGGAGGGAGCAGCCACAACCTCCCTGGGCAACTTGTTCCAGTGCCTCACCACCCTCACTGTAAAGAACTTCCTCCTAACATCCAGTCTAAATCTTCCCTCTGACAGTTTAAACCCTTTGCCCCTCGTCCTGTCATTACAAGACCTTGTAAATAGTCCCTCCCCAGCCTTCCTGTAGGCCCCCTTCAGATACTGGAAGGCTACTCTAAGGTCTCCTGGAAGCCTTCTCTTCTCCAGGCTGAAGAGCCCCAACTCTCTCAGTCTGTCTTCATAGGAGAGCTGCTCCAGGCCCCTGATCATCTTCGTGGCCTGCTCTGGACCCGCTCCAACACTTCCATGTCCTTCCTGTGCTGGGGGCTCCAGAACTGCACACAGTACTCTGGACACAGTTATGTTTCATAGCAGAGAGAGGTTTTTGAGGATTCATCTTCTGCTCTTAACTCTTCCAGAGTTTACGTAACGAATCTAAAGTGTTTGTACTCAGTAAACGTATCTCATCTCCAAGACAGGTTTTGACAAGGTCATATAATTCCCAGTATTAACTCTGCCATGACTGTCCTCTCTAATGGTTTTATTGAGAAGCTGAGAAACAAACCCACAACCACCTGTGTGGGACTGTGACAGAAACTACCCAGCCTAACACAAACTTATCCAGAATTCAGCTGCATACCTTTCTCAGGCCAAAGTCCCTGCCAAATTCTGATTCAAAGTACGGAGGAATTATTTTGTCTCTCATCGCCATTAGGGATTTCTTTTCTTCATCGAGTTCTTTCCTAAGCAAATTTTAACATTGTTGATAAGGAAAAGAAAGAAAAAAAGCATTACAACTAAGGTCAGCCTGGTTTTCAATGCTATCTGTAACACGTTGAAGAAGGGGTTTGATAAAGGTAAGTGACAACTTTTTTTTCTGGTTAATTACAGTGAGCAATACTCTCGTGACTGCCGATTTTGTCAGTGACAGATCAAGAATGGGCTGGGCTGGCACTCACAGTGTCCCCAGATATATGGAGGATATCACACATGGAGGGGCTGATCAAAATGCATAAGGACAAGTGGTTGGCTGCTACAAATTGCTCTTCCTTACAATATGTTCCAGTTCTTGGAATCCCATGGAAAACATTTGGCACCACCCATAGTGTCTTTCCAACCTACATTTAAATCTGAGAATGGGCATTTCAGAGGTATTGCTAAAATTTATGGCAGAAAATTAATCTGATCTTTGTATCTTGTCACAGAAAGTCTTGATGGCTCTGTGGATACAGAAAAAGCTGGTCAAAACTGCTGAAGGTACAATTCACCAAAGACCAGTTACCATTTTGGCTTGCTTTAGTCCAGTTTTTTACTGGTTAGAGTTTCAGTGACTTGCAGGGTCTAATACCAGCTATGAAATTATCACTTCCAATCATATTGAGAGTTTTGACACCGGCTTTAGAGCCAGAATAGCATATGGTGTTTTGAGAGCTGGCTACTCAGCTATTTAATTACTTTTAATCATTACATTTTCTTTAAATGGTGTGCAAAACAGTGTGAAATGCTGTATTAAAATATAAATCTGAAATCACAGAAGTTTCTCTCATGTAAGTCAGAAAGTCATTAAGAAGCAGTACAAAAAAGGAACTTAGTTTTACTTTTCTATTTAACAGTGCACAAAAATAAACAAAGAAAAACTGAGTTTCTGATCATAGCATTAGTTCAGCACCATTTTAGTTTTCTTTGTTTAATCTAAGAAATAGTGAGTGACCTACATAGCTGTCAATATAATTACTTTAATTCCACTGTGAATTAATGAATCATTTTTCTCTATGTTAATCTTAGTTTGTGCATCAGGTTTTCCATTTCAATATAAATTAAATGCTTTTTTTCTTTTAATTCTTTAAGAAGTCCAGTTTGGATTCAAAATTCTGTCAGATTCATAAAGCACTTTCTCTAGAACTGACAATGATACTGCTTTTAATGCATAATGCTTGCATGAGAAAGGTTTTGTGTTGCACTAAAGAGTTCTATAATGCACCAACATGCCTCTCCATAGAGTAAGAGACTGTCAGTTTTATTTCAAAAATAATTTTCTCTCAACTGCTTTGAGATTATTCTTTTTTTTTCCCCCCCAAATACTTTTGTGATTTACCACACCTCCGGATTGAAATCCAGTGACCTCCAATTTACACTTTGAGCAGAAATCATCATGAAATTAATCTGATTGTGAAATGCACATTTTTAGCAATGTATGCCATTTAATTTATATGCCATTTNCTTGAGGCCATTTCTTCTCATCCCGTCACTTGTTACTGGGCAGAAAAGACTAACTCCCCACCTTGCTTTATGCACTTTAAGCATTTGTTTGATGAGATTATAACAAGAAAGTTCTCAAGGCAACCTTTTACCTGGAAGGGTTTGTCTTATTAATGCTTTTCATAGAATCATAGAATCATAGAATAGTAAGGTTGGAAGGGACCTCAAGGATCATCGCGTTCCAACCCCCTGCCATAGGCAGGGACACCTCCCACTAGTACAGGTTACTCAAGGTCTTGTCCAACCTGGCCTTGAACACCTCCAGGGAGGGAGCAGCCACAACCTCCCTGGGCAACTTGTTCCAGTGCCTCACCACCCTCACTGTAAAGAACTTCCTCCTAACATCCAGTCTAAATCTTCCCTCTGACAGTTTAAACCCTTTGCCCCTCGTCCTGTCATTACAAGACCTTGTAAATAGTCCCTCCCCAGCCTTCCTGTAGGCCCCCTTCAGATACTGGAAGGCTACTCTAAGGTCTCCTGGAAGCCTTCTCTTCTCCAGGCTGAAGAGCCCCAACTCTCTCAGTCTGTCTTCATAGGAGAGCTGCTCCAGGCCCCTGATNAACAAAGAAAAACTGAGTTTCTGATCATAGCATTAGTTCAGCACCATTTTAGTTTTCTTTGTTTAATCTAAGAAATAGTGAGTGACCTACATAGCTGTCAATATAATTACTTTAATTCCACTGTGAATTAATGAATCATTTTTCTCTATGTTAATCTTAGTTTGTGCATCAGGTTTTCCATTTCAATATAAATTAAATGCTTTTTTTCTTTTAATTCTTTAAGAAGTCCAGTTTGGATTCAAAATTCTGTCAGATTCATAAAGCACTTTCTCTAGAACTGACAATGATACTGCTTTTAATGCATAATGCTTGCATGAGAAAGGTTTTGTGTTGCACTAAAGAGTTCTATAATGCACCAACATGCCTCTCCATAGAGTAAGAGACTGTCAGTTTTATTTCAAAAATAATTTTCTCTCAACTGCTTTGAGATTATTCTTTTTTTTTCCCCCCCAAATACTTTTGTGATTTACCACACCTCCGGATTGAAATCCAGTGACCTCCAATTTACACTTTGAGCAGAAATCATCATGAAATTAATCTGATTGTGAAATGCACATTTTTAGCAATGTATGCCATTTAATTTATATGCCATTTCATTTATGAGGACATAACCAGGTGGATTGATGATGGCAGAGCAGTGAATGTGGTTTATCTTGATTTCAGTAAAGCATTGACACTGTCTCCTACAGCATCCTTCTGGCTAAACCCAGTGTGGTCTGGGTGATCCAGCTGGATTTGGAACTGGTTGAAGGAAAGAAGCCAAAGAGTTGTGGTCAATGGGATGGAGTCTAGTTGGAGGCCTGTGACAAGTGGGGTCCCACAGGGGTCAGTACTGGGACTAGTTTTGTTCAACATACTCATCAATGACCTGGATGAGGGCACAGAGTGCACTGACAGCAAGTTTCCTGATGACACCAAACTGGGTGGAGTGGCTGCCACATCAGAAGACTGTGCTGCCATTCAGTGAGACCTGGACAGGCTGGAGGGTTGGGCAGGGCAAAATTTAATGAAATTCAACAAGGACAACTGTAGAGTCTTGCACCTGGGAAAGAACAACCCTGGGGATCAGTATAGGTTGGGGATTGACCTGTTGGAGGGCAGCAGAAAGGGAAAAAGATTTGGGCATCCTAGTTGATGGAAGGTTGACCATGAGCCAGCAGTGTGCTCTGATGGCCAGGAGGGGCAATGCCATCCTGGGGTGCATTAGAAGGGCTGTGGCTAGTAGGTTGAGAGAGGTTCTCCTGCCCCTCTAGTCTGCCCTGGTGAGGCGACATTGGGAATACTGTGTTCAGTTCTGGGGTCCCCAGTTCATGAGGGAAATAGAATTGCTTGAGAGTGTCCAGCACAGAGCCACAAAGATAATTAAGAGAATGGAACATCTTCCTTAAGAGGAGAGCCTGAGGGAGCTGGGGCCCTTTACCTTGGAGAAGAGGAGACTGAGAGGTGACCTCATCAATGTTTATAAATATGTAAAGGGGGAGTCCCAGGAGGCTGGAGCTGGGCTCTGCTGGGTGATGCCCAATGACAGGACAAGGGGCAGTGGGTGGAAGCTGAGGCACAGAAAGTTTCATGTAAACATGAGGAGCAATTATTTCCCTGTGAGGGTGACAGAACACTGGAACAGGCTGCCTGGGGAGCTGTGGAGTCTCCCTCTCTGGAGATATTCAAAACCTGCATTCCTGTGTGATCTGGTATAGGTGATCCTGCTCTGGCAGGGAGGGTAGACTGGATGAACTTTCAAGGCCTCTTGCAGCCCCTGACATTCTATGATTCTGTGATTGAAAGCACACAGATTTTGTTCTTGAACTCATCAAACAGCTTCACCATGCATCAGCAAGTGACAAATGGAAAATCCGAGAGTCAGTGAAATCAAGGGGATTAGTCTTAAAATTGAGGATTGGTCTTAAATACTACCCTTAGTGTTAGAAAGATTTTAATGTTTATATGTATACATGCATGTACACTAACACCTCCTCCTTTAAAAACACTTCTCATCTGAAGATTATAGCACCTGCCCCAGAACTCCCAGAATCACAGACTGGTAGGGGTTGGGAGGGATCTCTGGATATCATCTAGTCCAACCAGATGGGTTTTGAAAGTCTCCAGAGGAGACTTTCAGCCTCTCTGGGCAGCATGGTCCTGTGCTCCAGCACCCTCGCAGGAAAGAAGTTTCTCCTTAGGTTCAAGTGAAACTTTCTGTGCTCTAGTTTGTATCTACTGTGCTGTCAATCACTGGGCACCACGGAAAAGAACCCAGCCCCATCTTCTTGACCTCAACCCTTTAGATATTGATAAGCATTGCCCCTTTAAGTCTTCTCTGTCTCTCTCCAGTAGTTCCCTGTCTCTCTTGAACTGCGGAGCCCACAACTGGATGCAGTACTCCAGATGCGGCCTCACCAGGGCAGAGGGGAACATGTGCCTGGGGTTTTAGTTGAAAAATCATCAGAGACTTGTGAAATACTGGAGTCTTAACCTAAAGCATCAGCATTTGAAAATATTAATATAAATTACTTCCCACGCTGGTGGCAGAACCAGAAAAAGAGAACACAGGACTTCTGATTTCAGCCTTGTTTTAAATAGTGTAAGCTAACAGTAATGCTGCTAGGTTTTAAAAATGGGAGCATCTCAAAACATATATTCTGCATTTCTGGTGCAAAGAACACTCCCTATTTGCTAGCAAACCATTGGACCATTACATAAAACTTGGTGAAATCAGTAAAAGTCTTTCCAAAAGTAGACTTAAGTTGGCTCAAATAACTAACTTTATGTCCTACTATTACCTGTGCTCTTCTAGTCTGCTCTGCCACTTGGGCATTGGTGTTACTCCTTCTGGGCTGAATGACAAGGAAAGGAAAAAAAAAAGGAGTGTAAATGAGAGAACATTGTGTTAAGTACAAAAACATTTACAATACAACCCTGAAAAGAAAACGCTCTTTGGCTCTTTGTGAGATTATGCTATGTTGACATCTCAGGTGACTCCTGACTTGTATGGTTTGCATAAAATTGTTTGCTCCTACCTGTGTTTCATAGAATAGTAAGGTTGG